>JBAMBK010001790.1:0-10560 GCA_037043435.1 Drosophila suboccidentalis
AATCATTATGAGTTTTATTATAAAAATTACATAGTAATGATTATTTAGAGATTTTTAAGGATTTTTTCAATGGTAATGATTAAATTTGAGCGAAAAAAATAAAACTCACAAGTAATCATTATTTGTGATTTTTGTTTTCTCGTTCAAAATAAAACTCACTTTTAAAAAAGATTACGTAATCATTTTAAAGATTGGTTTTTGCGTTTTATGGGTCCTCTGGGTTTCTATTAAAGGAATGTGCAAAAATACTTTGTGAAAATCCTACACAAAAGCCATGAATTGAAAGTGAGTTTTATTTTTTTCGCTCAAATTTAATCATTATCATTATTTTTTTTGTGTATGTATTCTAGTCATTGATTTTTTGATGTGAAAAAATTTGAAAATTCATTCGGGAATGCCACAGAAATCGCTTTCGCTCGAATTTCACTTAAATTTCATACAAATTCCAGTGAAATTCAAGCGAAAGCGAATTCTGTGGCACCTTTGATTATTTTCGGTTTCTGCTTTTAAGATTTAAAAAATTTTTATTAAAATGTTCTTAATATATGTCTTAGGAAATTTAACTAACTGCCATATTGGTTAAATATTAATTAAAAAAATATTAAAGTTAAAAATATTATAAGTTCTCTTAAGTTTTAGTTAGATCTGCCAAAATTTCCCACTGTACAACGAGGCAATAAAGAACTGCCTCTCATGTGAATGGATTTTAATTAGACTTTAGAGATTTGCATCTGTCTGTGTGAGTTTGTATCTGTGTGTTGTATCTTTCCCCTGTGGCCGCTCATTACCAGCAACATTGTTAAAGTTACTCGTAGCTGTCAGTTTAGTTAGTTGTAGTTAGTTGATAGTTTAGTCAGTTGTTAGCTTAAACCTAAAACCTACAACCTCTGCTGTCAGCATCGATTTTGTAATAGTTTGCAGCAAGTTTTGTGACTTACATGCCACTTAAAATACAATAACGTTGCCCAAAAAAAAAAACCCTTTAGAGACATCTAATTGGACTTGTTTTTGATTGCTGTGTGGTTCTGTCGGTTGCTGTCAAGCCAATTTATGAAACTTAATAGCCTCACTTTATTGGCCATATGATTAATTCATTAAAGCCATTAAGCAAAGCAATTGCCTGTTTAAAAGTACTTACTGAATTCCCAAAGTGGCTATTGGCAATTTGTATAGAAATACGTAATGATCTGAATAGAGCTCTTGATTGATTAAGTAATTCTGTTTAACTAAGAGTCTATATATTAGTTATTCATCAATAAATGTTACTTTTATATCTATGATACTTTTTAGTATTTTTGTACAGTAAATTTTTAAATATAAAAATGTAAGACTGTGCTTAAAAACTTTAAATACAAAATTATTCAGTATCTCCAGTTGTTTATTGAAAAGTGCAATGAATTAATCAATTAGCTCTTTGTGCTTTTACCAAGACTAAATAAAAGCAAATCCCTTTAAACTAAATTAAGCTGCATGTGAATAAATTCTTATAACAGTTTCGTTTAGTAAGCAACAAGTTAATTAAACTCAATGGCGACCATAACAATAAAGACAAATGAAACAGGCAATAGCAAGAGTATTGCCGCTTCATTAGAGCCAACTTGCAACATTTACTTGTGTTGCATATTAAATTAAACGCCGTTAACTTGTTGATGTTAGCTTAAAAAGTCAGCATTCTAAATGGGTTTCTACTAGTATTTTTCGCTTTTTGCCGTTGTGGTTTTCTTTTTTAAGCGAGCACACAAAATATTGATAAGCCTTGTCCGCAAATTCTTGTGGTTAGGCCACGCCCCCCCTCTGTCGTTCCGCCCCTGGGCTGGGCTGGTCTTAGCTGAGAAGCATAATTATGGCAACCCTTTGCCGATGATCTTATGAGGGGAACTTTTGTCTTTATCAACCTGCCACAAAAGTTTTGCCGTTTTTAAGACTTTAAAACTTTTTTGTGTGCGCCAAAAAACATCATAAAAAACTTTAGCTGCAACTTTTCCAAGTAACAGAGTGAGTTAAAATGGTAGAGATTGAGTGGCATTCATTTAATATTGTAAATGAAATTCTGTTGCGGCTTTAACAAATATTTAAATGCCTATGATTAATTATTGGTAGTTGTTACGCTGTCCGCAGCTTATAGATATTATTTTTGAAAAATTACTGTAGCTAACAGATAACAGCAAGGTCAGGCAACAATGAGAACAACAACAGCTAAAATGTATAATGTTCGATATGAAAAGTCGTTTTCATATTTTATGAAAACTCATCTTTTGAATTGCCCCTAAAATGCGTTGGGAATTCAGTTAAGTTCAAGTCCAAACCGAAACGAGTCGAGTCGAGTCTGTGCATAATCTGCCACAAGATTCTGCCACTTGTTGTTGTTGTTGCTGTTGCTGTCAATTTCACAGATTAATGCCTTGGCCACAGTCTGCAGCACTTACATTTATTATTGACAATGGCCAAAGTTTTTGGCTCTTTGGTCACGAAAGCGGCACAAAATTGATTTACACCGAAAATGTTTTAATCGCCAAAATTCCAGAGAAAGACTTTCATTTTCACAGGCACTCAGGCTACACATAGTATACCTAAATATATATATTCAAATAAACACATTCCATATACACATACACTCGCCAGAAAAACTATGCGTACACACTTTGTTTTACTTTAACAGCTATTGTAAATCAAGTCATCATAGTAAAAAAAATATATTTGGAAAGGTCGTTTAAATTCCGTTTGAATGATGCAAAAATTTCCTTAACCCATTAAGTACCCTTCGAAAATTTCGAATTTATGTAAAAGTCATTTTTCAAAACTTTTTTCCTCGATTTTTCCAAAAAATGTTGAGATGCAAAAAAATTCTTTAAACAATTTAAGGAGTGACTGCAAAAAAAAATTTTCAAAAATATTTTTGTTTGTATTTTTTAAAATTGTTTGAAAATCCTAAAAATGACCATTTTAACCCATTTTTCATCATTTTCATGCAAAAAGTGCCTTTTTTGCAGTTTTCAAACAATTTTAAAAAATACTAAGAAAAATATTTTAGAAAATTTTTTTTTGCAGTCACTCCTTAAATTGTTTAAAGAATTTTTTTGCATCTCAACATTTTTTGGAAAAAATCGAGGAAAAAAGTTTTGAAAAATGACTTTTACATAAATTCGAAATTTTTGAAGGGTACTTAATGGGTTAAGGAAATTTTTGCATCATTCAAACGGAATTTAAACGACCTTTCCAAATATATTTTTTTTACCATGATGACTTGATTTACAATAGCTGTTAAAGTAAAACAAAGTGTGTACGCATAGTTTTTCTGGCTAGTGTATGTTCATAGTTGAGACCTGCTTAAAATACTCATAAGTTGGCCAATTTATATACTAGCCAGCGGCTTTTTTCCCTTCGGCTTTGGGCATCGTAAACAGCAATAACAAAAGACAACTTAGCATAATATTTTTACATTATAATCCCACTGTCCTGACCGGTTTCTTACTAGAGGCTATTCATAAATTTCAGACCCATTTATCCCTTATGAAAATGGGTTGGTTGAGCTGAGCGTAAAAATGTTGTCATAAAAATGCTGAATATTAAAGAATTCTTGCTTCGGGAGACACAAATTATAGAAGTTGTAAGGTTTAACAGTGTAATGTACAATGTTTTTTAAAATAAGTAACAAATTCACATATATTTCATAATGGAAAAAGGGAATAAAAAGTACATAAAGTTTGTAGTGGAAACAAGTTTTAACCGCAGACAAATTTCTTGGTATGGTATTAAAAAAAGTAACATTTTCTATCACTTTAGTTTCTTTGAGAACTTTTAAAATATTTGAGAGTTATAACAATAAGAAATAATTACAAAAAAACAAAAATGAGTGGCAAGCATTCCAAAAATGTCTTATCACATTGTGGTAGCATGTGAGAAAACATTCGAGTCGCGCTCACAAATGCGATAAGCGTGTTGCACATTATTATATTTGTATATATTTATATTTGTATTTTTATCACAAATAAGAACCGAACATATGTTAAACTCAAAAGTGACTTTGTGGTTTTTCCTAAGCATATAAATATTTATATTAGATAAATAAAATGAATTTCTCTGGCTTGATAAGCTAAAAAGTTGCCAAAACCACAGACATGTCAAATATGATTTCTAGTGCATTTGGTTAGACTTAAAGACCTATAAATAAGCCACCGACTGGTGGAAATAGTCACAGTTCGCTGCCACAGCTAGTGAAGAGTATAACAACTTTACAGGGTATCCGAAAAGTACTTCCTTGATCATAACAACATGAATACCGATTTGAAAGCCTTAGAATTGTTGTTCCAACGTCCCTTGGAACCGGTGTTTACCACTCGTGATCAGGGCAAGACCGTTTTCGATCTACCCGAGAGTTTCTATACCGATCGGTATAGCAACAATACCGAGGAGGTTGCCAATCGATTCTCCCAGAATGTGGAGACAAGGATTCCGCTGCGGGAACTGGCAAAGAAGCCGGATCTCGGATTTGCCAAAAAGCTGGGCAAGAAGGCTCAATTCTCGCTGTTCAACACTCAGCACAGGGAGATCGCCAGTCAGCTGATCCAGTTGTATATCGATGCACCCAACTTGCAGCAATTCGTTTCATTGTGTGCCTACACCAAGTGAGTGTATAATCATATTCTATTTACATTCACATTTATTTATGTAAATATATTTATATTCCTTGCAGGGATCGCCTCAATCCGGTGCTCTTCCAGTACAGCTATGCCGTGGCCATTGCCCATCGTCCGGACACACGTACCGTGTCCATTCCGAACATCTCGCAGGTCTTTCCGGGCAACTTCATCGAGCCGTCCGTGTTCCAGGATGCGCGTCAGGAGGCGTCCGTGATTGAGAAGAGCGGCAATCGTGCTCCTCTGGAGATACCCGTCAACTACACGGCCTCCGATCGCGAGGATGAACAGCGTCTGTCCTATTTCCGTGAGGATATCGGTGTCAACAGCCATCACTGGCACTGGCATCTGGTCTATCCGGCCAGTGGACCCAGGGAGGTGGTCAACAAGGATCGTCGCGGCGAGCTCTTCTACTACATGCATCACCAGATCCTCGCACGCTACAATGTCGAGCGTTTCTGCAATAATCTGAAGCGTGTGCTGCCCCTGAACAATTTGCGTGACTCGATTCCCGAGGGCTATTTCCCCAAGATCCTGTCCAGCGTCAACAATCGCACTTATCCAGCACGTATCTCCAATCAGCTGCTCCGCGACGTCGATCGTCCCGATGGCTCCGTTGAGATCGCCGAGGTCGAACGCTGGCGCGATCGCGTCCTCGCCGCCATCGATCAGGGATTCGTTGAAAATGTATGTGATTTGTATTTCCATACTTATTTCTATTTTATCATATGTGTAATCCTCTCCAGAGTCAAGGCCAACGCATTCCCCTGGACGATAAGGCTGGCATTGACATTCTGGGCAACTTGATTGAGGCCTCCTCAACTCTGTCCGTGAACAGTCAATTCTACGGCAACTTGCACAATCAGGGCCACAACATCATCTCGTTTGCCCACGATCCCGATTTTCGTCATCTGGAGGACTTTGGCGTGATGGGGGATGTGACGACGGCAATGCGTGATCCGATCTTCTACAGATGGCACGGCTTCATCGATAGCATCTTCAACAAGCACAAGACCTTGTTGCCGCCCTACAGCAACACCGAGCTGGACTTTAATGGTGTTAACGTGACCTACATTGAGGCCAAATTGGGTGCAGCCGGAGCACGTCCCAATACGCTGTTGACCTATTGGCAAAAATCAACTGCCAATTTGGCAGCTGGCTTAGACTTTGGACCCGTTGAGGATGATAATATTGCTGCATCGTTTAGACATCTGCAGAACGCACCCTGGACATATACATTCAATGTGACAAATTCGGGTCCGAAACGCACTGGAACTTGCCGCATCTTCATCTGTCCCAAGTCCGATGAACGCAATCAGCCACTGCGATTGGAGGAGCAACGTCTGATGGCCATTGAAATGGACAAGTTTACGGTTGAGTGTAAGTATTTTACTGATCATTATTTTATGGAATATACTTTATTATTTTTCAGTGATGCCTGGCGAGAATACTGTGCGCCGTGAGTCGACAGACTCCTCGGTGGCCATTCCTTTCGAGCGTTCGTTCCGCGCCGTTGGAGCCAACTATCAACCCAAGGCAGCCGATGAATTGGCACGTTTCCGTTTCTGCGGCTGTGGTTGGCCACAACATTTGCTGTTGCCCAAGGGCAAGCCGGAGGGCATGCAATTTGATTTGTTTGTCATGATTTCGGACTACAGCAACGATTCGGTGCAGCAGTTAACCAAGTGAGTAGTGGCCAACAGATGGATGCGGTTTGCAAATTGTTAATCGAAAATTGTGTTCAATCTCAGCACACCAAATGATGCCTGCAGCACGGCATATTCATTCTGTGGTCTCAAGGACAAACTCTATCCCGATAGACGCACCATGGGCTTCCCCTTCGACAGGCGTCTGCCTAACGATAATCTTAACAGTTTGGTTAGCGCCTTCACCAACATGGCTAGAACTGATTTGACCATCAAGTTCAATGATAAAACTGTCGGCGAGAATAAGTTAACGAATTGAAAACTAATTGGAAATCACCACTATTGACACAATGAACACCTTCAAACATCTAAATATCTTTATAGTTATACTTATATTTTCAATATATACTTTTTGCAATAATAAAATGCCGTAGCTTCTTGTTACAATTTGCTCGACAAATATTTGCCTTGCATTATTTAATATTATTTATACCAATGTGATTTCTTGGTTAGCCACACTAACACACACACACACATATACACACAAAAAGCGTCTGCTGCCGTTTATTTGCGCCACACAAACACGCCCACTCGCCCACTAAGTTGTGGGCGGGGCCAGGCCAGGCTAATCCTATTAGACTTCAAAGCCGTTTGCTCAACAAACTTTGGCCCATTGCCCCATGTCCAGACTTGGCTTGTACTGCCTCTCTCGCCTCTCTCTCCATCTCTCTCTATCTCTCTGCGCTCCAAACATGTCCTTGGCCATGTTCCGGCAGCAACAATCAGACGGCTTTCTGTATTAAACTTTCTGGACTAAAACCGCATTGCACGTGTTGCGCTTATTAATTTTCTTCTAATTTTTTTTTGTATTTCCTTCTCTCGGGTTCACCATTTTGCCGCATGGCCGTGCCACAATTAATGCTGCATACTTCGAGGCGTCAAAGTTTCAGCATTGAAGCCAGAAACAAGTAAAACTTCGAGTAGCTTTCTTCGTCTCAGGCTAAACAACAACAGCTGCTGATTATAGTCCCACAAATTGATCTTTAATCGATTTATATATTGCTTTTGTCTAACTTTTTATTAAAATCGAAGCAAAAAATAAAAGAAATAACATTTGCTTAAGGTCGCCTACGTGATACCCTGTATCCAACGTATTGAAATAATTTAGAAAAATTTTATCCAAAGTTTTGGATATGCATGAAACAAAATAAAAAATCTGGTAAAAAGAATTTTATTTCCTACATAAACAAAATTAATCAAGTAAGAAGTCAAGCAATGATCAAGTTGACATTCTAAATGGAAATCGTCAAAGTTTTGACAAAGTTATGAGTAAGTTATGAAAAAGTATGTATGAAAAAATAAAAAATCGTATAAAAGATGTTATTTATTTATTTATTTATTTAACATCCTAGTGCTACAAGTTGTAAGGAACTTATGATTATGGCACTATTCACAATTAATGCTACATACGGTTGAAAAATACAATTATTCTAAAGTAACTTATGATTAATATTACAAAATTTGATTTTAATTTAATTAATATAATTTTTAGATACAATTACTCCCCAAATGATCAAAATTTGGATGCACAATCAATTAGGAATTCGAGCAATGACTAAATTAATATCCCGCATGGAATTCGGTTAAGCTTTGACCAAGTTATAAATGTTCTTTAAAAACTGTTAAGAAATAAGCTCTGTTGCCACCTTTGAAACACTTGTAATTATTCAATCGAAATAAGCCTCTTAGGTTATTTCAATATGTTCACTATGAGATTGTAATTGAAAACAAATTTAATCTCCTTGTTGTATTCAGGCTACTCCAAAAATTGGTTACTTAAGCTCAGCTAGATGCAAACCAAATTGAAGCTAAGACAAAGCAAAGCAGCTTATTTCGGAGTGTAACTACTAGTCAAGCAATTCTCAAATTTAAAATCCCAAAAAATAAAAATAAACTCCCTTATTTTAATGCCATAAAATGCGCACTTTACAATTTATTTATGTAGACAAGAAATATGAATAAATAGACTAGCAACAAGTAAAAATGTTGAAATGCTGAAATAAGTAAATTTTTTGAAAAATGCGTGAGAGCATTGAACAATACTTTAATTTATTTTGTAGCCCAAGGGCAACTTTTGGGCCAAAGGCGGACGCTTCATAACTTTGTTGGCTTTACGTGTACAACGAGGACTAAGGACTACGTGGTCCTTTGCGTTTCCATGTGTTCACGTATTTGTTATTATTATTTTTCCTGCTTTTCTATTTTCTTTTTGGTTCCTTTGCTATTTGTGCTGGGCATTAATGTGGCTTATGCAGCGTTGTTTCTGTTTGATTTGATTTGATTTTATTTTATTTTGCCTTACTTTGGTTTTGTTTACAAAAGCAAATGCTAAAATATTTGCCAAAGTTAAGGCCAAGGCTTTTCGTAGTGGCTTTCCAGACCCAAATACCCAAAAATACAAACACATACGAGTTGTTCCCAAAAAGATAGTGAAAATATTCATATCTGTTGGGCAATTTGCATTTAAATATTGTTTACTGCTTGGGTAAGCAACATTTATAATGTTTACTCACATATTTAATGTTAATTAACTGCAAACTTTAGTTGCTGCCTCAGCAAACAATCCAAAATATTAATTCAATTTCTGCATGTGTATGAAGCTTAATTTAATGCCCAACGGCAATTTGTTGCACACAATTTAATCTTTAAATTTCTGTGCAAATTTCCATTAAATCATTTTCACATGCACACATATCAAATTGAATGCAAGAGTCGACAAATTGCTCGAATTTGCCAGCAGCCCATTAAAAAGTCAATCAAATGTAAACACAAAGCATTCTCAAAAGCTGTCAGAAAGCGCGACTAACAGATACCCTTTGCAGTTGAACATTATCTCTTTAAGGCTATTTCTTTTTAATTTTTAAAGCATAAAATCAACATTCTTAGGTACATATATGTGTGCTTAAAATGTAGAGAATAGCTTTTTAATTGTGATTGTTATTGTTTATTATAAATTTTAATATTTAAAATAATATGGAACCAGATCATTCTGGTCCCCGAAACTATTTTAATAGGTCAATTAATGGATTGGTCTGATTGGGGTTGTCTGGGTTTTTCCCAATCCTAGCATTTAAGATACCCCCAGATCATTTACATTTAGATTTATTTTAATTTAATTTTTTCATCTTTTTACCTTTAATTTATTTTGTTATTTAATTTTTTCTAAATTTAATGTTTTATTAGAATTAACATTGTTGCGTCAGTTGCTTTTCATTTGACAATAAATAAATAATATACTTCTCTTCACAATTCTCCGACTACAGGGTATAAAAATGCAATAAGACAAACTCAAGTGGTATTCAAGTACCATACATACTTCATTAATTAGTCCATCTCCTACAGATGCTTCTACTTACATACATATTTTGGCAGACCTTGCAATTGCATCCAAATTACCGAATGTAATTTCGAACACCTGCAAAGACTGTTTGCATTCTGTGCCTAAAATAAGCTAACAAAATTATATAGGCCAAGTTGAAATGTGTTTGGCTTATTCAACGCATTCGCTTATGAATTAAGAAGCTGCAAACAAAAGTCAAAGTGAAACAAGAACATGTGCTGATTAGTTACATATGTACATACAAACAAACAACTAAGTATGTATGCATGTGTTATTTTTGCTTAGTTCCAGTTCATAAACATTAAACGTCTATCCCCTGGCAGATAGCTCACAAGTTCACACACATGGTATTTTTTATATATGAGTTTGTATGTGTGTGCTGTGGTTTAATAATAAATATAGTCAAGTTCATCAGCTGCCTAATTGCGCATAAGCTGCAGCATCCCCAAGCAAATTAAAGTACAAAATTAAAGAAGCTTCGCAGCCAGACAAAAGGGCGCTAACAGAGAACCAGAACCGATGTCTGAGAGCTCTTATGAACGCATTCAGGCGAACTCAGTGACTAGATAATATGCGTAAATTCAAGCATATGTTGTGTATGTATGTATTGCAAATCTGTAATGCAAAGCGATTCACGGTTTTATGGCCAGACTTAATGATTTCAGCATTTTCCACAACAAAGCAATTGCTAGAGCAGCTTGAAGAAGTATTGACAGGGCAAATAAGCAAGTAGAACGACAAATATCCAAGCAAATACCTGTACGATTTAAGCAATGGGGTATAACACACGTACGCACAATATAGATATGTTTTTATATGCAATTATTTATTAAATAAAATGTTTTATTCACTTTATGTTAGTTAGCAGACATACAAC
>JBAMBK010001791.1:0-10511 GCA_037043435.1 Drosophila suboccidentalis
GATTTATAAAATTTTAATTAAAATGTTCTTAATATCCGATTCACTTAAATTTCATACAAATTCCAATGGAATTCAAGCGAAAGCGATTTCTGTGGCACCCCTGTATGTCTTAGGAAATTTAACTAACTGCCATATTGGTTAAATATGCACTCCAGAAAAAATATGATATTGAATAAAAAATATTAAAGTTACAAATATTATAAGTTCTCTTAAGTTTTAGTTAGATCTGCCAAAATTTCCCACTGTAAAACGAGGCAATGAAGAACTGCCTCTCGTGTGAATGGATTTTAATTAGACATTAGAGATTTGCATCCGTCTGTGTGAGTTTGTATCTGTGTGTTGTATCTTTCCCCTGTGGCCGCTCATTACCAGCAACATTGTTAAAGTTACTCGTAGCTGTCAGTTTAGTTAGTTGTAGTTAGTTGATAGTTTAGTCAGTTGTTAGCTTAAACCTAAAACCTACAACCTCTGCTGTCAGCATCGATTTTGTAATAGTTTGCAGCAAGTTTTGTGACTTACATGCCACTTAAAATACAATAACGTTGCCCCAAAAAATAAAACCCTTTAGAGACATCTAATTGGACTTGTTTTTGATTGCTGTGTGGTTCTGTCGGTTGCTGTCAAGCCAATTTATGAAACTTAATAGCCTCACTTTATTGGCCATATGATTAATTCATTAAAGCCATTAAGCAAAGCAATTGCCTGTTTAAAAGTACTTACTGAATTCCCAAAGTGGCTATTGGCAATTTGTATAGAAATACGTAATGATCTGAATAGAGCTCTTGATTGATTAAGTAATTCTGTTTAACTAAGAGTCTATATATTAGTTATTCATCAATAAATGTTACTTTTATATCTATGATACTTTTTAGTATTTTTGTACAATAAATTTTTAAATAGAAAAATGTAAAACTGTGCTTAAAAACTTGAAATACAAAAAATATCAGTACCTCCAGTTGTTTATTGAAAAGTGCAATGAATTAATCAATTAGCTCTTTGTGCTTTTACCAAGACTAAATAAAAGCAAATCCCTTTAAACTAAATTAAGCTGTATGTGAATAAATTCTTATAAGAATGGCGATTAGTAAGCAACAAGTTAATTAAACTCAATGGCGAGCATAACAATAAAGACAAATGAAACAGGCAATAGCAAGAGTATTGCCGCTTCATTAGAGCCAACTTGCAACATTTACTTGTGTTGCATATTAAATTAAACGCCGTTAACTTGTTGATGTTAGCTTAAAAAGTCAGCATTCTAAATGGGTTTCTACTAGTATTTTTCGCTTTTTGCCGTTGTGGTTTTCTTTTTTAAGCGAGCACACAAAATATTGATAAGCCTTGTCCGCAAATTCTTGTGGTTAGGCCACGCCCCCCCTCTGTCGTTCCGCCCCTGGGCTGGGCTGGTCTTAGCTGAGAAGCATAATTATGGCAACCCTTTGCCGATGATCTTATGAGGGGAACTTTTGTCTTTATCAACCTGCCACAAAAGTTTTGCCGTTTTTAAGACTTTAAAACTTTTTTGTGTGCGCCAAAAAACATCATAAAAAACTTTAGCTGCAACTTTTCCAAGTAACAGAGTGAGTTAAAATGGTAGAGATTGAGTGGCATTCATTTAATATTGTAAATGAAATTCTGTTGCGGCTTTAACAAATATTTAAATGCCTATGATTAATTATTGGTAGTTGTTACGCTGTCCGCAGCTTATAGATATTATTTTTGAAAAATTACTGTAGCTAACAGATAACAGCAAGGTCAGGCAACAATGAGAACAACAACAGCTAAAATGTATAATGTTCGATATGAAAAGTCGTTTTCATATTTTATGAAAACTCATCTTTTGAATTGCCCCTAAAATGCGTTGGGAATTCAGTTAAGTTCAAGTCCAAACCGAAACGAGTCGAGTCGAGTCGAGTCTGTGCATAATCTGCCACAAGATTCTGCCACTTGTTGTTGTTGTTGTTGTTGCTGTCAATTTCACAGATTAATGCCTTGGCCACAGTCTGCAGCACTTACATTTATTATTGACAATGGCCAAAGTTTTTGGCTCTTTGGTCACGAAAGCGGCACAAAATTGATTTACACCGAAAATGTTTTAATCGCCAAAATTCCAGAGAAAGACTTTCATTTTCACAGGCACTCAACAAATACAGCTACACATAGTATACCTAAATATATATATATTCAAATAAACACATTCTATATACACATATGTTCATAGTTGAGACCTGCTTAAAATACTCATAAGTTGGCCAATTTATATACTAGCCAGCGGCTTTTTTCCCTTCGGCTTTGGGCATCGTAAACAGCAATAACAAAAGACAACTTAGCATAATATTTTTACATTATAATCCCACTGTCCTGACCGGTTTCTTACTAGAGGCTATTCATAAAATTCAGACCCATTTATCCCTTATGAAAATGGGTTAGTTGAGCTGAGCGTAAAAATGTTGTCATAAAAATGCTGAATCTTAAAGAATTCTTGCTTCGGGAGACACAAATTATAGAAGTTGTAAGGCTTAAAAGTGTAACGTTTAATGTTTTTTAAAATAAGCAACAAATTCATATATTTCATAATGGAAAAAGGGAATAAAAAGTACATAAAGTTTGTAGTGGAAACAAGTTTTAACCGCAGACAAATTTCTTGGTATGGTATTAAAAAAAGTAACTTTTTCTATCACTTTAGTTTCTTTGAGAACTTTTAAAATATTTGAGAGTTATAACAATAAGAAATAATTATAAAAAAAACTAAAATGAGCATTCCAAAAATGTCTTATCACATTGTGGTAACATGTGAGAAAACATTCGAGTCGCGCTCACAAATGCGATAAGCGTGTTGCACATTATTATATTTGTATATATTTATAGTTGTATTTTTATCACAAATAAGAACCGAACATATGTTAAACTCAAAAGTGACTTTGTGGTTTTTCCTAAGCATATAAATATTTATATTAGATAAATAAAATGAATTTCTCTGGCTTGATAAGCTAAAAAGTTGCCAAAACCACAGACATGTCAAATATGATTTCTAGTGCATTTGGTTAGACTTAAAGACCTATAAATAAGCCACCGACTGGTGGAAATAGTCACAGTTCGCTGCCACAGCTAGTGAAGAGTATAACAACTTTACAGGGTATCCGAAAAGTACTTCCTTGATCATAACAACATGAATACCGATTTGAAAGCCTTAGAATTGTTGTTCCAACGTCCCTTGGAACCGGTGTTTACCACTCGTGATCAGGGCAAGACCGTTTTCGATCTACCCGAGAGTTTCTATACCGATCGGTATAGCAACAATACCGAGGAGGTTGCCAATCGATTCTCCCAGAATGTGGAGACAAGGATTCCGCTGCGGGAACTGGCAAAGAAGCCGGATCTCGGATTTGCCAAAAAGCTGGGCAAGAAGGCTCAATTCTCGCTGTTCAACACTCAGCACAGGGAGATCGCCAGTCAGCTGATCCAGTTGTATATCGATGCACCCAATTTGCAGCAATTCGTTTCATTGTGTGCCTACACCAAGTGAGTGCATATTCATATATTCACATTTATTTATTTATCTTTATTTATTCATATTCCTTGCAGGGATCGCCTCAATCCGGTGCTCTTCCAGTACAGCTATGCCGTGGCCATTGCCCATCGTCCGAACACGTACCGTGTCCATTCCGAACATCTCGCAGGTCTTTCCGGGCAACTTCATCGAGCCGTCCGTGTTCCAGGATGCGCGTCAGGAGGCGTCCGTGATTGAGAAGAGCGGCAATCGTGCTCCTCTGGAGATACCCGTCAACTACACGGCCTCCGATCGCGAGGATGAACAGCGTCTGTCCTATTTCCGTGAGGATATCGGTGTCAACAGCCATCACTGGCACTGGCATCTGGTCTATCCGGCCAGTGGACCCAGGGAGGTGGTCAACAAGGATCGTCGCGGCGAGCTCTTCTACTACATGCATCACCAGATCCTCGCACGCTACAATGTCGAGCGTTTCTGCAATAATCTGAAGCGTGTGCTGCCCCTGAACAATTTGCGTGACTCGATTCCCGAGGGCTATTTCCCCAAGATCCTGTCCAGCGTCAACAATCGCACTTATCCAGCACGTATCTCCAATCAGCTGCTCCGCGACGTCGATCGTCCCGATGGCTCCGTTGAGATCGCCGAGGTCGAACGCTGGCGCGATCGCGTCCTCGCCGCCATCGATCAGGGATTCGTTGAAAATGTATGTGATTTGTATATCTGTACTTATTTCTATTTTATCATATGTGTAATCCTCTCCAGAGTCAAGGCCAACGCATTCCCCTGGACGATAAGGCTGGCATTGACATTCTGGGCAACTTGATTGAGGCCTCCTCAACTCTGTCCGTGAACAGTCAATTCTACGGCAACTTGCACAATCAGGGCCACAACATCATCTCGTTTGCCCACGATCCCGATTTTCGTCATCTGGAGGACTTTGGCGTGATGGGGGATGTGACGACGGCAATGCGTGATCCGATCTTCTACAGATGGCACGGCTTCATCGATAGCATCTTCAACAAGCACAAGACCTTGTTGCCGCCCTACAGCAACACCGAGCTGGACTTTAATGGTGTTAACGTGACCTACATTGAGGCCAAATTGGGTGCAGCCGGAGCACGTCCCAATACGCTGTTGACCTATTGGCAAAAATCAACTGCCAATTTGGCAGCTGGCTTAGACTTTGGACCCGTTGAGGATGATAATATTGCTGCATCGTTTAGACATCTGCAGAACGCACCCTGGACATATACATTCAATGTGACAAATTCGGGTCCGAAACGCACTGGAACTTGCCGCATCTTCATCTGTCCCAAGTCCGATGAACGCAATCAGCCACTGCGATTGGAGGAGCAACGTCTGATGGCCATTGAAATGGACAAGTTTACGGTTGAGTGTAAGTATTTTACTGATCATTATTTTATGGAATATACTTTATTATTTTTCAGTGATGCCTGGCGAGAATACTGTGCGCCGTGAGTCGACAGACTCCTCGGTGGCCATTCCTTTCGAGCGTTCGTTCCGCGCCGTTGGAGCCAACTATCAACCCAAGGCAGCCGATGAATTGGCACGTTTCCGTTTCTGCGGCTGTGGTTGGCCACAACATTTGCTGTTGCCCAAGGGCAAGCCGGAGGGCATGCAATTTGATTTGTTTGTCATGATTTCGGACTACAGCAACGATTCGGTGCAGCAGTTAACCAAGTGAGTAGTGGCCAACACATGGATGCGGTTTGCAAATTGTTAATCGAAAATTGTGTTCAATCTCAGCACACCAAATGATGCCTGCAGCACGGCATATTCATTCTGTGGTCTCAAGGACAAACTCTATCCCGATAGACGCACCATGGGCTTCCCCTTCGACAGGCGTCTGCCTAACGATAATCTTAACAGTTTGGTTAGCGCCTTCACCAACATGGCTAGAACTGATTTGACCATCAAGTTCAATGATAAAACTGTCGGCGAGAATAAGTTAACGAATTGAAAACTAATTGGAAATCACCACTATTGACACAATGAAAACACCTCAAACATCTAAATATCTTTATAGTTATACTTATATTTTCAATATATACTTTTTGCAATAATAAAATGCCGTAGCTTCTTGTTACAATTTGCTCGACAAATATTTGCCTTTCATTATTTAATATTATTTATACCAATGTGATTTCTTGGTTAGCCACACTAACACACACACACACATATACACACAAAAAGCGTCTGCTGCCGTTTATTTGCGCCACACAAACACGCCCACTCGCCCACTAAGTTGTGGGCGGGGCCAGGCCAGGCTAATCCTATTAGACTTCAAAGCCGTTTGCTCAACAAACTTTGGCCCATTGCCCCATGTCCAGACTTGGCTTGTACTGCCTCTCTCGCTCTCTATCTCAGTTTTCTTCTCTCTCTCTATCTCTCTGCGCTCCAAACATGTCCTTAGCCATGTTCCGGCAGCTGTATTAAACTTTCTGGACTAAAACCGCATTGCACGTGTTGCGCTTATTAATATTCTTCTAATTTTTTTTTGTATTTCCTTCTCTCGGTTTCACCATTTTGCCGCATGGCCGTGCCACAATTAATGCTGCATACTTCAAGGCGTCAAAGTTTCAGCATTAGAGGTCTGCATGAATGGCAAAAAAACTATGTTCGAATTAACAATACTGAAAATGTGCTGAGTGAAATTGAATGCGAAGCTAAACAGGTTTGAGTGAGTAAATGCGCTCGCGTAAGACTCGGCCTCACAATGTTCAAACGAAAAACAAGGAATTGAATGAGTTGGAATGCGTGAGAATAAGAGTTTAGGTTTTGAGTGCATTCGAATGCCATACCGACCTTTAAATTGTTGTTGTCTTGTCGTGCATAAGGAAAAAGACGAAAAAAACAACAACAAAAACACAAAATAAACAAGAAAATGCGCGTGCAAAAACAAAAAGACTCGTCTGTCTTTTTTCCCCGTCCTTTTCTGCTGGCCGCTTGCTTCCCCGAAGCGAAATGAGTGCACAGAACAATATGAGTAACTCGCGTGTCTTAGGCTTTGCCAAAATGCTCATTCCGTTTTACGCTTTATTTATTCTCACTCATTTTACTGAGTGCCGTATGGTATGAAATAACACGCACTCATTTTGATACTTATGCGCTTCATTGCGTGCCTCGCACTCACTCAACTCAATTCAATTCGAATCCATTCAAATTGACTTATGCTGTGAGTGAAGCCATGCAGACCTCTATTCAGCATTGAAGCCAGGAAACAAGTAAAACTTCGAGTAGCTTTCTTCGTCTCAGGCTAAACAACAACAGCTGCTGATTATAGTCCCACAAATTGATCTTTAATCGATTTATATATTGCTTTTGTCTAACTTTTTATTAAAATCGAAGCAAAAAATAAAAGAAATTACATTTGCTTAAGGTCGCCTACGTGATACCCTGTATCCAACGTATTGAAATAATTTAGAAAAATTTTATCCAAAGTTTTGGATATGCATGAAACAAAATAAAAAATCTGGTAAAAAGAATTTTATTTCCTACATAAACAAAATTAATCAAGTAAGAAGTCAAGCAATGATCAAGTTGACATTCTAAATGGAAATCGTCAAAGTTTTGACAAAGTTATGAGTAAGTTATGAAAAAGTATGTATGAAAAAATAAAAAATCGTATAAAAGATGTTATTTATTTATTTATTTATTTAACATCCTAGTGCTACAAGTTGTAAGGAACTTATGATTATGGCACTATTCACAATTAATGCTACATACGGTTGAAAAATACAATTATTCTAAAGTAACTTATGATTAATATTACAAAATTTGATTTTAATTTAATTAATATAATTTTTAGATACAATTACTCCCCAAATGATCAAAATTTGGATGCACAATCAATTAGGAATTCGAGCAATGACTAAATTAATATCCCGCATGGAATTCGGTTAAGCTTTGACCAAGTTATAAATGTTCTTTAAAAACTGTTAAGAAATAAGCTCTGTTGCCACCTTTGAAACACTTGTAATTATTCAATCGAAATAAGCCTCTTAGGTTATTTCAATATGTTCACTATGAGATTGTAATTGAAAACAAATTTAATCTCCATGTTGTATTCAGGCTACACCAAAATTGGTTACTTAAGCTCAGCTAGATGCAAGCCAAATTGAAGCTAAGACAAAGCAAAGCAGCTTATTTCGGAGTGTAACTACTAGTCAAGCAATTCTCAAATTTAAAATCCCAAAAAAAAATAAAAATAAACTCCCTTATTTTAAGCCAAACTCCCTCTGCCATAAAAGGCGCACTTTACAATTTATTTATGTAGACAAGAAATATGAATAAATAGACTAGCAACAAGTAAAAATGTTGAAATGCTGAAATAAGTAAATTTTTGAAAAATGCGTGAGAGCATTGAAAAATACTTTAATTTATTTTGTAGCCCAAGGGCAACTTTTGGGCATAACTTTGTTGGCTTTACGTGTACAACGAGGACTAAGGACTACGTGGTCCTTTGCGTTTCCATGTGTTCACGTATTTGTTATTATTATTTTTCCTGCTTTTCTATTTTCTTTTTGGTTCCTTTGCTATTTGTGCTGGGCATTAATGTGGCTTATGCAGCGTTGTTTCTGTTTGATTTGATTTGATTTTATTTTATTTTGCCTTACTTTGGTTTTGTTTACAAAAGCAAATGCTAAAATATTTGCCAAAGTTAAGGCCAAGGCTTTTCGTAGTGGCTTTCCAGACCCAAATACCCAAAAATACAAACACATACGAGTTGTTCCCAAAAAGATAGTGAAAATATTCATATCTGTTGGGCAATTTGCATTTAAATATTGTTTACTGCTTGGGTAAGCAACATTTATAATGTTTACTCACATATTTAATGTTAATTAACTGCAAACTTTAGTTGCTGCCTCAGCAAACAATCCAAAATATTAATTCAATTTCTGCATGTGTATGAAGCTTAATTTAATGCCCAACGGCAATTTGTTGCACACAATTTAATCTTTAAATTTCTGTGCAAATTTCCATTAAATCATTTTCACATGCACACATATCAAATTGAATGCTAGAGTCGACAAATTGCTCGAATTTGCCAGCAGCCCATTAAAAAGTCAATCAAATGTAAACACAAAGCATTCTCAAAAGCTGTCAGAAAGCGCGACTAACAGATACCCTTTGCAGTTGAACATTATCTCTTTAAGGCTATTTCTTTTTAATTTTTAAAGCATAAAGTCAACATTCTTAGGTACATATATGTGTGCTTAAAATGTAGAGAATAGCTTTTAAATTGTGATTGTTATTGCTTATTATAAATTTTAATATTTAAAATAATATGGAACCAGATCATTCTGGTCCCCGAAACTATTTTAATAGGTCAATTAATGGATTGGTCTGATTGGGGTTGTCTGGGTTTTTCCCAATCCTAGCATTTAAGATACCCCCAGATCATTTACATTTAGATTTATTTTAATTTAATTTTTTCATCTTTTTACCTTTAATTTATTTTGTTATTTAATTTTTTCTAAATTTAATGTTTTATTAGAATTAACATTGTTGCGTCAGTTGCTTTTCATTTGACAATAAATAAATAATATACTTCTCTTCACAATTCTCCGACTACAGGGTATAAAAATGCAATAAGACAAACTCAAGTGGTATTCAAGTACCATACATACTTCATTAATTAGTCCATCTCCTACAGATGCTTCTACTTACATACATATTTTGGCAGACCTTGCAATTGCATCCAAATTACCGAATGTAATTTCGAACACCTGCAAAGACTGTTTGCATTCTGTGCCTAAAATAAGCTAACAAAATTATATAGGCCAAGTTGAAATGTGTTTGGCTTATTCAACGCATTCGCTTATGAATTAAGAAGCTGCAAACAAAAGTCAAAGTGAAACAAGAACATGTGCTGATTAGTTACAGTATGTACATACAAACAAACAACTAAGTATGTATGCATGTGTTATTTTTGCTTAGTTCCAGTTCATAAACATTAAACGTCTATCCCCTGGCAGATAGCTCACAAGTTCACACACATGGTATTTTTTATATATGTACATACATACACATGAGTTTGTATGTGTGTGCTGTGGTTTAATAATAAATATAGTCAAGTTCATCAGCTGCCTAATTGCGCATAAGCTGCAGCATCCCCAAGCAAATTAAAGTACAAAATTAAAGAAGCTTCGCGGCCAGACAAAAGGGCGCTAACAGAGAACCAGAACCGATGTCTGAGAGCTCTTATGAACGCATTCAGGCGAACTCAGTGACTAGATAATATGCGTAAATTCAAGCATATGTTGTGTATGTATGTATTGCAAATCTGTAATGCAAAGCGATTCACGGTTTTATGGCCAGACTTAATGATTTCAGCATTTTCCACAACAAAGCAATTGCTAGAGCAGCTTGAAGAAGTATTGACAGGGCAAATAAGCAAGTAGAACGACAAATATCCAAGCAAATACCTGTACGATTTAAGCAATGGGGTATAACACACGTACGCACAATATAAATATGTTTTTATATGCAATTATTTATTAAATAAAATGTTTTATTCACTTTAAGTTAGTTAGCAGACATACAACTGCCAACCCAAAAAAAAAGACAGAAAACGGACAGATTTTTTTAAAAAGGACACAAAATCTGGACAGAATGTTTACTTATCAATACATATAATAAAAAGTCATATAATAATATTATAGCTTTAAAAATAACTCAAATTTTGAAAGTATTAGCTCTTTATTGGCCAGTAAAATATTTTCCTCAGGATATGCATAATTTATTTTTTTAAATTCAAAGTTATTCGGCGATCCGAAAATGAATATATTAGATGACACATAGTTGTGTTTGATATATTCTATGAGCGACTTAGAGCAATAAAAAAAGAATGAATAAAGGATAAATCAAAATAAATTTAAAAAAAAATTCATTTTTTCCGGATAGGGGACGTTTTAGAATTTTTCCAGAAATCGCAGTTTCAAATCGGGCAGATCTGTCCGCAAAAAAGACAAATTGGCAA
>JBAMBK010001792.1:0-10517 GCA_037043435.1 Drosophila suboccidentalis
GATTTATAAAATTTTAATTAAAATGTTCTTAATATCCGATTCACTTAAATTTCATACAAATTCCAATGGAATTCAAGCGAAAGCGATTTCTGTGGCACCCCTGTATGTCTTAGGAAATTTAACTAACTGCCATATTGGTTAAATATGCACTCCAGAAAAAATATGATATTGAATAAAAAATATTAAAGTTACAAATATTATAAGTTCTCTTAAGTTTTAGTTAGATCTGCCACAATTTCCCACTGTAAAACGAGGCAATGAAGAACTGCCTCTCGTGTGAATGGATTTTAATTAGACATTAGAGATTTGCATCCGTCTGTGTGAGTTTGTATCTGTGTGTTGTATCTTTCCCCTGTGGCCGCTCATTACCAGCAACATTGTTAAAGTTACTCGTAGCTGTCAGTTTAGTTAGTTGTAGTTAGTTGATAGTTTAGTCAGTTGTTAGCTTAAACCTAAAACCTACAACCTCTGCTGTCAGCATCGATTTTGTAATAGTTTGCAGCAAGTTTTGTGACTTACATGCCACTTAAAATACAATAACGTTGCCCCAAAAAATAAAACCCTTTAGAGACATCTAATTGGACTTGTTTTTGATTGCTGTGTGGTTCTGTCGGTTGCTGTCAAGCCAATTTATGAAACTTAATAGCCTCACTTTATTGGCCATATGATTAATTCATTAAAGCCATTAAGCAAAGCAATTGCCTGTTTAAAAGTACTTACTGAATTCCCAAAGTGGCTATTGGCAATTTGTATAGAAATACGTAATGATCTGAATAGAGCTCTTGATTGATTAAGTAATTCTGTTTAACTAAGAGTCTATATATTAGTTATTCATCAATAAATGTTACTTTTATATCTATGATACTTTTTAGTATTTTTGTACAATACATTTTTAAATATAAAAATGTAAAACTGTGCTTAAAAACTTTAAATACAAAATTATTCAGTATCTCCAGTTGTTTATTGAAAAGTGCAATGAATTAATCAATTAGCTCTTTGTGCTTTTACCAAGACTAAATAAAAGCAAATCCCTTTAAACTAAATTAAGCTGTATGTGAATAAATTCTTATAAGAATGGCGTTTAGTAAGCAACAAGTTAATTAAACTCAATGGCGAGCATAACAATAAAGACAAATGAAACAGGCAATAGCAAGAGTATTGCCGCTTCATTAGAGCCAACTTGCAACATTTACTTGTGTTGCATATTAAATTAAACGCCGTTAACTTGTTGATGTTAGCTTAAAAAGTCAGCATTCTAAATGGGTTTCTACTAGTATTTTTCGCTTTTTGCCGTTGTGGTTTTCTTTTTTAAGCGAGCACACAAAATATTGATAAGCCTTGTCCGCAAATTCTTGTGGTTAGGCCACGCCCCCCCTCTGTCGTTCCGCCCCTGGGCTGGGCTGGTCTTAGCTGAGAAGCATAATTATGGCAACCCTTTGCCGATGATCTTATGAGGGGAACTTTTGTCTTTATCAACCTGCCACAAAAGTTTTGCCGTTTTTAAGACTTTAAAACTTTTTTGTGTGCGCCAAAAAACATCATAAAAAACTTTAGCTGCAACTTTTCCAAGTAACAGAGTGAGTTAAAATGGTAGAGATTGAGTGGCATTCATTTAATATTGTAAATGAAATTCTGTTGCGGCTTTAACAAATATTTAAATGCCTATGATTAATTATTGGTAGTTGTTACGCTGTCCGCAGCTTATAGATATTATTTTTGAAAAATTACTGTAGCTAACAGATAACAGCAAGGTCAGGCAACAATGAGAACAACAACAGCTAAAATGTATAATGTTCGATATGAAAAGTCGTTTTCATATTTTATGAAAACTCATCTTTTGAATTGCCCCTAAAATGCGTTGGGAATTCAGTTAAGTTCAAGTCCAAACCGAAACGAGTCGAGTCGAGTCGAGTCTGTGCATAATCTGCCACAAGATTCTGCCACTTGTTGTTGTTGTTGTTGTTGCTGTCAATTTCACAGATTAATGCCTTGGCCACAGTCTGCAGCACTTACATTTATTATTGACAATGGCCAAAGTTTTTGGCTCTTTGGTCACGAAAGCGGCACAAAATTGATTTACACCGAAAATGTTTTAATCGCCAAAATTCCAGAGAAAGACTTTCATTTTCACAGGCACTCAACAAATACAGCTACACATAGTATACCTAAATATATATATATTCAAATAAACACATTCTATATACACATATGTTCATAGTTGAGACCTGCTTAAAATACTCATAAGTTGGCCAATTTATATACTAGCCAGCGGCTTTTTTCCCTTCGGCTTTGGGCATCGTAAACAGCAATAACAAAAGACAACTTAGCATAATATTTTTACATTATAATCCCACTGTCCTGACCGGTTTCTTACTAGAGGCTATTCATAAATTTCAGACCCATTTATCCCTTATGAAAATGGGTTAGTTGAGCTGAGCGTAAAAATGTTGTCATAAAAATGCTGAATCTTAAAGAATTCTTGCTTCGGGAGACACAAATTATAGAAGTTGTAAGGTTTAACAGTGTAATGTACAATGTTTTTCAAAATAAGCAACAAATTCATATATTTCATAATGGAAAAAGGGAATAAAAAGTACATAAAGTTTGTAGTGGAAACAAGTTTTAACCGCAGACAAATTTCTTGGTATGGTATTAAAAAAAGTAACTTTTTCTATCACTTTAGTTTCTTTGAGAACTTTTAAAATATTTGAGAGTTATAACAATAAGAAATAATTATAAAAAAAACTAAAATGAGCATTCCAAAAATGTCTTATCACATTGTGGTAACATGTGAGAAAACATTCGAGTCGCGCTCACAAATGCGATAAGCGTGTTGCACATTATTATATTTGTATATATTTATAGTTGTATTTTTATCACAAATAAGAACCGAACATATGTTAAACTCAAAAGTGACTTTGTGGTTTTTCCTAAGCATATAAATATTTATATTAGATAAATAAAATGAATTTCTCTGGCTTGATAAGCTAAAAAGTTGCCAAAACCACAGACATGTCAAATATGATTTCTAGTGCATTTGGTTAGACTTAAAGACCTATAAATAAGCCACCGACTGGTGGAAATAGTCACAGTTCGCTGCCACAGCTAGTGAAGAGTATAACAACTTTACAGGGTATCCGAAAAGTACTTCCTTGATCATAACAACATGAATACCGATTTGAAAGCCTTAGAATTGTTGTTCCAACGTCCCTTGGAACCGGTGTTTACCACTCGTGATCAGGGCAAGACCGTTTTCGATCTACCCGAGAGTTTCTATACCGATCGGTATAGCAACAATACCGAGGAGGTTGCCAATCGATTCTCCCAGAATGTGGAGACAAGGATTCCGCTGCGGGAACTGGCAAAGAAGCCGGATCTCGGATTTGCCAAAAAGCTGGGCAAGAAGGCTCAATTCTCGCTGTTCAACACTCAGCACAGGGAGATCGCCAGTCAGCTGATCCAGTTGTATATCGATGCACCCAATTTGCAGCAATTCGTTTCATTGTGTGCCTACACCAAGTGAGTGCATATTCATATATTCACATTTATTTATTTATCTTTATTTATTCATATTCCTTGCAGGGATCGCCTCAATCCGGTGCTCTTCCAGTACAGCTATGCCGTGGCCATTGCCCATCGTCCGGACACACGTACCGTGTCCATTCCGAACATCTCGCAGGTCTTTCCGGGCAACTTCATCGAGCCGTCCGTGTTCCAGGATGCGCGTCAGGAGGCGTCCGTGATTGAGAAGAGCGGCAATCGTGCTCCTCTGGAGATACCCGTCAACTACACGGCCTCCGATCGCGAGGATGAACAGCGTCTGTCCTATTTCCGTGAGGATATCGGTGTCAACAGCCATCACTGGCACTGGCATCTGGTCTATCCGGCCAGTGGACCCAGGGAGGTGGTCAACAAGGATCGTCGCGGCGAGCTCTTCTACTACATGCATCACCAGATCCTCGCACGCTACAATGTCGAGCGTTTCTGCAATAATCTGAAGCGTGTGCTGCCCCTGAACAATTTGCGTGACTCGATTCCCGAGGGCTATTTCCCCAAGATCCTGTCCAGCGTCAACAATCGCACTTATCCAGCACGTATCTCCAATCAGCTGCTCCGCGACGTCGATCGTCCCGATGGCTCCGTTGAGATCGCCGAGGTCGAACGCTGGCGCGATCGCGTCCTCGCCGCCATCGATCAGGGATTCGTTGAAAATGTATGTGATTTGTATATCTGTACTTATTTCTATTTTATCATATGTGTAATCCTCTCCAGAGTCAAGGCCAACGCATTCCCCTGGACGATAAGGCTGGCATTGACATTCTGGGCAACTTGATTGAGGCCTCCTCAACTCTGTCCGTGAACAGTCAATTCTACGGCAACTTGCACAATCAGGGCCACAACATCATCTCGTTTGCCCACGATCCCGATTTTCGTCATCTGGAGGACTTTGGCGTGATGGGGGATGTGACGACGGCAATGCGTGATCCGATCTTCTACAGATGGCACGGCTTCATCGATAGCATCTTCAACAAGCACAAGACCTTGTTGCCGCCCTACAGCAACACCGAGCTGGACTTTAATGGTGTTAACGTGACCTACATTGAGGCCAAATTGGGTGCAGCCGGAGCACGTCCCAATACGCTGTTGACCTATTGGCAAAAATCAACTGCCAATTTGGCAGCTGGCTTAGACTTTGGACCCGTTGAGGATGATAATATTGCTGCATCGTTTAGACATCTGCAGAACGCACCCTGGACATATACATTCAATGTGACAAATTCGGGTCCGAAACGCACTGGAACTTGCCGCATCTTCATCTGTCCCAAGTCCGATGAACGCAATCAGCCACTGCGATTGGAGGAGCAACGTCTGATGGCCATTGAAATGGACAAGTTTACGGTTGAGTGTAAGTATTTTACTGATCATTATTTTATGGAATATACTTTATTATTTTTCAGTGATGCCTGGCGAGAATACTGTGCGCCGTGAGTCGACAGACTCCTCGGTGGCCATTCCTTTCGAGCGTTCGTTCCGCGCCGTTGGAGCCAACTATCAACCCAAGGCAGCCGATGAATTGGCACGTTTCCGTTTCTGCGGCTGTGGTTGGCCACAACATTTGCTGTTGCCCAAGGGCAAGCCGGAGGGCATGCAATTTGATTTGTTTGTCATGATTTCGGACTACAGCAACGATTCGGTGCAGCAGTTAACCAAGTGAGTAGTGGCCAACACATGGATGCGGTTTGCAAATTGTTAATCGAAAATTGTGTTCAATCTCAGCACACCAAATGATGCCTGCAGCACGGCATATTCATTCTGTGGTCTCAAGGACAAACTCTATCCCGATAGACGCACCATGGGCTTCCCCTTCGACAGGCGTCTGCCTAACGATAATCTTAACAGTTTGGTTAGCGCCTTCACCAACATGGCTAGAACTGATTTGACCATCAAGTTCAATGATAAAACTGTCGGCGAGAATAAGTTAACGAATTGAAAACTAATTGGAAATCACCACTATTGACACAATGAACACCTCAAACATCTAAATATCTTTATAGTTATACTTATATTTTCAATATATACTTTCTGCAACAATAAAAAGCCGTAGCTTCTTGTTACAATTTGCTCGACAAATATTTGCCTTTCATTATTTAATATTATTTATACCAATGTGATTTCTTGGTTAGCCACACTAACACACACACACACATATACACACAAAAAGCGTCTGCTGCCGTTTATTTGCGCCACACAAACACGCCCACTGGCCCACTAAGTTGTGGGCGGGGCCAGGCGAGGCTAATCCTATTAGACTTCAAAGCCGTTTGCTCAACAAACTTTGGCCCATTGCCCCATGTCCAGACTTGGCTTGTACTGCCTCTCTCGCTCTCTCTCTTTCTCTCTCTCCATCTCTCTCTATCTCTCTGCGCTCCAAACATGTCCTTAGCCATGTTCCGGCAGCTGTATTAAACTTTCTGGACTAAAACCGCATTGCACGTGTTGCGCTTATTAATATTCTTCTAATTTTTTTTTGTATTTCCTTCTCTCGGTTTCACCATTTTGCCGCATGGCCGTGCCACAATTAATGCTGCATACTTCAAGGCGTCAAAGTTTCAGCATTAGAGGTCTGCATGAATGGCAAAAAAACTATGTTCGAATTAACAATACTGAAAATGTGCTGAGTGAAATTGAATGCGAAGCTAAACAGGTTTGAGTGAGTAAATGCGCTCGCGTAAGACTCGGCCTCACAATGTTCAAACGAAAAACAAGGAATTGAATGAGTTGGAATGCGTGAGAATAAGAGTTTAGGTTTTGAGTGCATTCGAATGCCATACCGACCTTTAAATTGTTGTTGTCTTGTCGTGCATAAGGAAAAAGACGAAAAAAACAACAACAAAAACACAAAATAAACAAGAAAATGCGCGTGCAAAAACAAAAAGTCTCGTCTGTCTTTTTTCCCCGTCCTTTTCTGCTGGCCGCTTGCTTCCCCGAAGCGAAATGAGTGCACAGAACAATATGAGTAACTCGCGTGTCTTAGGCTTTGCCAAAATGCTCATTCCGTTTTACGCTTTATTTATTCTCACTCATTTTACTGAGTGCCGTATGGTATGAAATAACACGCACTCATTTTGATACTTATGCGCTTCATTGCGTGCCTCGCACTCACTCAACTCAATTCAATTCGAATCCATTCAAATTGACTTATGCTGTGAGTGAAGCCATGAGACCTCTATTCAGCATTGAAGCCAGAAACAAGTAAAACTTCGAGTAGCTTTCTTCGTCTCAGGCTAAACAACAACAGCTGCTGATTATAGTCCCACAAATTGATCTTTAATCGATTTATATATTGCTTTTGTCTAACTTTTTATTAAAATCGAAGCAAAAAATAAAAGAAATTACATTTGCTTAAGGTCGCCTACGTGATACCCTGTATCCAACGTATTGAAATAATTTAGAAAAATTTTATCCAAAGTTTTGGATATGCATGAAACAAAATAAAAAATCTGGTAAAAAGAATTTTATTTCCTACATAAACAAAATTAATCAAGTAAGAAGTCAAGCAATGATCAAGTTGACATTCTAAATGGAAATCGTCAAAGTTTTGACAAAGTTATGAGTAAGTTATGAAAAAGTATGTATGAAAAAATAAAAAATCGTATAAAAGATGTTATTTATTTATTTATTTATTTAACATCCTAGTGCTACAAGTTGTAAGGAACTTATGATTATGGCACTATTCACAATTAATGCTACATACGGTTGAAAAATACAATTATTCTAAAGTAACTTATGATTAATATTACAAAATTTGATTTTAATTTAATTAATATAATTTTTAGATACAATTACTCCCCAAATGATCAAAATTTGGATGCACAATCAATTAGGAATTCGAGCAATGATTAAATTAATATCCCGCATGGAATTCGGTTAAGCTTTGACCAAGTTATAAATGTTCTTTAAAAACTGTTAAGAAATAAGCTCTGTTGCCACCTTTGAAACACTTGTAATTATTCAATCGAAATAAGCCTCTTAGGTTATTTCAATATGTTCACTATGAGATTGTAATTGAAAACAAATTTAATCTCCTTGTTGTATTCAGGCTACTCCAAAAATTGGTTACTTAAGCTCAGCTAGATGCAAACCAAATTGAAGCTAAGACAAAGCAAAGCAGCTTATTTCGGAGTGTAACTACTAGTCAAGCAATTCTCAAATTTAAAATCCCAAAAAAAAATAAAAATAAACTCCCTTATTTTAAGCCAAACTCCCTCTGCCATAAAAGGCGCACTTTACAATTTATTTATGTAGACAAGAAATATGAATAAATAGACTAGCAACAAGTAAAAATGTTGAAATGCTGAAATAAGTAAATTTTTGAAAAATGCGTGAGAGCATTGAAAAATACTTTAATTTATTTTGTAGCCCAAGGGCAACTTTTGGGCATAACTTTGTTGGCTTTACGTGTACAACGAGGACTAAGGACTACGTGGTCCTTTGCGTTTCCATGTGTTCACGTATTTGTTATTATTATTTTTCCTGCTTTTCTATTTTCTTTTTGGTTCCTTTGCTATTTGTGCTGGGCATTAATGTGGCTTATGCAGCGTTGTTTCTGTTTGATTTGATTTGATTTTATTTTATTTTGCCTTACTTTGGTTTTGTTTACAAAAGCAAATGCTAAAATATTTGCCAAAGTTAAGGCCAAGGCTTTTCGTAGTGGCTTTCCAGACCCAAATACCCAAAAATACAAACACATACGAGTTGTTCCCAAAAAGATAGTGAAAATATTCATATCTGTTGGGCAATTTGCATTTAAATATTGTTTACTGCTTGGGTAAGCAACATTTATAATGTTTACTCACATATTTAATGTTAATTAACTGCAAACTTTAGTTGCTGCCTCAGCAAACAATCCAAAATATTAATTCAATTTCTGCATGTGTATGAAGCTTAATTTAATGCCCAACGGCAATTTGTTGCACACAATTTAATCTTTAAATTTCTGTGCAAATTTCCATTAAATCATTTTCACATGCACACATATCAAATTGAATGCTAGAGTCGACAAATTGCTCGAATTTGCCAGCAGCCCATTAAAAAGTCAATCAAATGTAAACACAAAGCATTCTCAAAAGCTGTCAGAAAGCGCGACTAACAGATACCCTTTGCAGTTGAACATTATCTCTTTAAGGCTATTTCTTTTTAATTTTTAAAGCATAAAGTCAACATTCTTAGGTACATATATGTGTGCTTAAAATGTAGAGAATAGCTTTTAAATTGTGATTGTTATTGCTTATTATAAATTTTAATATTTAAAATAATATGGAACCAGATCATTCTGGTCCCCGAAACTATTTTAATAGGTCAATTAATGGATTGGTCTGATTGGGGTTGTCTGGGTTTTTCCCAATCCTAGCATTTAAGATACCCCCAGATCATTTACATTTAGATTTATTTTAATTTAATTTTTTCATCTTTTTACCTTTAATTTATTTTGTTATTTAATTTTTTCTAAATTTAATGTTTTATTAGAATTAACATTGTTGCGTCAGTTGCTTTTCATTTGACAATAAATAAATAATATACTTCTCTTCACAATTCTCCGACTACAGGGTATAAAAATGCAATAAGACAAACTCAAGTGGTATTCAAGTACCATACATACTTCATTAATTAGTCCATCTCCTACAGATGCTTCTACTTACATACATATTTTGGCAGACCTTGCAATTGCATCCAAATTACCGAATGTAATTTCGAACACCTGCAAAGACTGTTTGCATTCTGTGCCTAAAATAAGCTAACAAAATTATATAGGCCAAGTTGAAATGTGTTTGGCTTATTCAACGCATTCGCTTATGAATTAAGAAGCTGCAAACAAAAGTCAAAGTGAAACAAGAACATGTGCTGATTAGTTACATATGTACATACAAACAAACAACTAAGTATGTATGCATGTGTTATTTTTGCTTAGTTCCAGTTCATAAACATTAAACGTCTATCCCCTGGCAGATAGCTCACAAGTTCACACACATGGTATTTTTTATATATGTACATACATACACATGAGTTTGTATGTGTGTGCTGTGGTTTAATAATAAATATAGTCAAGTTCATCAGCTGCCTAATTGCGCATAAGCTGCAGCATCCCCAAGCAAATTAAAGTACAAAATTAAAGAAGCTTCGCGGCCAGACAAAAGGGCGCTAACAGAGAACCAGAACCGATGTCTGAGAGCTCTTATGAACGCATTCAGGCGAACTCAGTGACTAGATAATATGCGTAAATTCAAGCATATGTTGTGTATGTATGTATTGCAAATCTGTAATGCAAAGCGATTCACGGTTTTATGGCCAGACTTAATGATTTCAGCATTTTCCACAACAAAGCAATTGCTAGAGCAGCTTGAAGAAGTATTGACAGGGCAAATAAGCAAGTAGAACGACAAATATCCAAGCAAATACCTGTACGATTTAAGCAATGGGGTATAACACACGTACGCACAATATAAATATGTTTTTATATGCAATTATTTATTAAATAAAATGTTTTATTCACTTTAAGTTAGTTAGCAGACATACAACTGCCAACCCAAAAAAAAAGACAGAAAACGGACAGATTTTTTTAAAAAGGACACAAAATCTGGACAGAATGTTTACTTATCAATACATATAATAAAAAGTCATATAATAATATTATAGCTTTAAAAATAACTCAAATTTTGAAAGTATTAGCTCTTTATTGGCCAGTAAAATATTTTCCTCAGGATATGCATAATTTATTTTTTTAAATTCAAAGTTATTCGGCGATCCGAAAATGAATATATTAGATGACACATAGTTGTGTTTGATATATTCTATGAGCGACTTAGAGCAATAAAAAAAGAATGAATAAAGGATAAATCAAAATAAATTTAAAAAAAAATTCATTTTTTCCGGATAGGGGACGTTTTAGAATTTTTCCAGAAATCGCAGTTTCAAATCGGGCAGATCTGTCCGCAAAAAAGACAAATTGGCAACACTGC
>JBAMBK010001793.1:0-17757 GCA_037043435.1 Drosophila suboccidentalis
TGGTCGGATAAAGTATTTTGACAAAGCTGTATGCAATTTTAGATCGCTTGTAGTGATAAACTAAAAGAAGTAACGGGTCTCTGTTAATGGCCAAAGTAAAGTAGACAATATTTACTATTAATCTGAGAAATATTTTGTTAATTCCTCTATGCGTTCTTTTTCTATCAACTGAAATGCAAAGACATTTCAAAAGTGAGGCGGAAAAAAGTATTTTGACAAAGTATTCTTTAATAGTTTCTCGTCATTCGCAAGCAAGCAAAGGTGTGCACTGCTATCTAAAAAGTCTTGTTTTAATTAAATTTATTAATTTTAATTACTTGATTAAGATGAAATTGTTTAAAATGGGTAAAAAGTCAGAAATTAGCCATATTATCAAGATCGAGATAGTTACTAAGTTTAATGCGGATAATTCTGTGGAATACTTAAGCAAACTATACAAAAGAACTCGGTAGACTATATACTTTCAAATAAATAAACAAAAAAATTTAAATCTTTTGAAAGCTTACCACGCTCAGGTAGACCACACAAGTCGACCGCGGGAGAGGAACGTTTAAAAAATTGAAATTATTGAAAAATTCAAAGAAGATGTCCTTAAGACCACAACATCAACAGCAATTAAATTGAATAAGGAGTACTATATTCAAAATTGCGAAAGGATGGGTAGAAATCGGCTAAAGGAAGCCGGATATGCGACCTATATAGTCAGACCAATACCACAAATTTCGCAACAAAACAAACTAAAACGCTTGACCTTTGTCCACAAGCCAATATAATTTTGGAAGCAAATACTTCGGACTGTTAAACGCACTTTCTAGTGCCATGGATCCAAAATGAAAGTATTTTGCATCAATCCAACCATAAGGTGGAAAAAAAGTGGCTCCTGTGTATGTTCGGGAATCCCAAGGTGATGGCAGCGCTATGTTTTGGGATTGTGTTTATTATAATGACATCGGAAATTAGGTACCAATCAAGGAATCAATGAATAAGGACCAATATTTAGATATTTTGAATGATCACTCGCTCACATCTGGGGATAAGTTACTTGTAAAAATGTTTGTTCTTCAACAGGATAATGCTCCATGTCACAAAGCTAAAATGATAACCAATATTTTTAAGGATGTTGGAGGGAGAACGTTGGATTCGCCGCCCCAAAGTCCAGACTTAAATATAATTGATAATGTCTGGACTTATGTAAAGCGAAACAGAAGCGCATGCTTAACAAAAACTTGAGAGAAAGCAAATTCAGAGGTCGTATCCCTTTGGAAGGACTTTTTTTAGGTATATCCAAAAATTTGGTGAATTCAGTGCCAAACCGCAGTGCAGAAAGTAATTGATTCTAAAGAAGGATTAATTTTCTATTAATTGATCATTTAATTGTGTTAATTTTTCAAAATTTGTAATTTTTTTGAATTTATTAATTTTTTGTCAAAATACTTTTTTCCGCCTCACTTTTGAAATGTCTTTGCATTTCAGTTGATAGAAAAAGAACGCATAGAGGAATTAACAAAATATTTCTCAGTTTAATAGTAAATATTGTCTACTTTACTTTGGCCATTTACAGAGACCCGCTACTTCTTTTAGTTTATCACTACAAGCGATCTAAAATTGCATACAGCTTTGTCAAAATACTTTATCCGACCATTGTATAAGTTTCCTCTTTCGTCAAAACAAAATAATGTTTTGGCATATATTATATTTTATTTCACTTTGAATGCGTACGAATATCGCATTCGACATGGGAGAATTGCCCATGTTCAATATAATTCGCCAGATTCAATTAGGCTCTTGCCCTGGCTCATGTTTGGGTTTCTTATTCAAAATATTACGATTTTATACAAACATTAGATTAAGTATGTTTAACCTTAATTTATATTAGTGAACTATATAAAAATTTGTTTTAAGTTGAAACAAAGCTAAAACTTTATCAAACGATCATTGGATATTACGCGTGTTTGAACTAGCTCTCCAAACTTAATTAAAGCTACTTGTATTATTTACTCACGATCATAAATCAAATTGCAGCTTTCATCCTTTACGAAGTTGTCGATGTAATCGTTGGGCCCAAGATGACGTAGACAAGACGAAGAAGCTGTTCAAATAAGAGATAGCATATTAAGTTTGGTGCTGCCTAGCCAAATAGCGTCAAAAATTCAAAACACTGCGGACGGCAGTCCGCGCTAGTGACGAAAGCAGCACGAAGGGTGCGAAGGCGACTAGCATATATACACAGGAAGAATGGAATATTTGCTATGACTGTCCGATCAGGTCGAGTTATATACCGATCGAAAGGTATCATTTAAACTTACAAATGTGCATACTAAGACTTTTGGAAACTTACCTGGTTCGTGAGATAAACAGTTGTAAGTGGGAGGGGAAAAATTTAAATTATTGGAGCTAATGGGGCCGTTGGAGCCTCTTTGAATTGTTTTTTAATTTTTTACTATTCTAATCAAACGCGTCGAATGACACCTCGATCATCGAAATCCGATTAATGGTTAAAAAAATCCCAAAAAAAACCTCTTTACGAGGTAAAAGTCTAGTGACGAAAACATTTTCTTGCCCCAAAATTTCTGATATCCAATTTTGTGACGAATAATATTAAGTTTTACACATACATTATTTAAAAAAAAAATTTTTGCCCTCGGCCTATTAAATATTTTATATATATTAATTTATTATATGTATATGCCAAAAAAAAAGAATATATGGGCATTTCTCCAGAAATGTCAACCGAGCCTAAAAACGAAAAATTGCTCAAAAACTCACATCTTAGGAAATTATGTTCCAAAAATGAATTCAAGTTATTTATTTAAGCAATATACGCTAGAAGAAATTCAATAGGATGAACATATAGATTCTACATTGGAATAAATTCACTTTTTCCATATTTATGTCAATTTTCTAAAAAAATGGTTTCCAAAATGGACCGTTTGTATTCTATCGATTACACTAAGTAAGATAGTAAGATTGTAACATAAACCATTTTAATTCAAAGAAATATATTGAAAGTTTAATTTAAATAAGTTTTTCGGGCTGATTTCGATATATAATATAAAAAAAGAGAGACAGAAACAACAGAAATATTTTGTGGAAAAAAATGTCACGTGCGACATGTCGCGTGCGACAGTGACTCAAATTACATTTAAAAAAAAACAAGTGGGAAAGGCTATAGTCGAGTTCCCGATTATAGGATACCCGTTACTTATCTATATATAGGGATGGCACGATTAATCATATGATACACAATAATCGATTATTTTGCTTCCATTGGCGATTTAATTGTATCGTAAAATAGGTTGCGATTAATTGAAACACTAATCGATTATTCGATTAAATAATCGCGGCGTTGTCAAAACTTTTTCGGGGAAGCACACATAAAAATTTCTATTCCAAAATGAATACGAAGTAAAGATTTTTAAAAATATTTTTGCTTGTACTTTTTATAATTTTTTGAATATCGTAAAAATGACTATTTTATCCCATTTTTCTACTTTTCATACAAAAAGTGTCTTTTTAGCAATTTTCAAAATATCATTAAAAAATACTAGCAAAAATAATTTTTTTGCAGTGACTCTTAGAATTGTTTGAAAAATTTGTCTGCATCAAAATATTTGTTGTTAAAGATCGAGGAAAAAAGTTGAAAAAGTAGACTTTTACATAAATTTGAAATTTTCGAAGGGTACTCAATGGGTTAAAGAAAGTTCTGTGTCATTCAAACGGAATTAAATGACCTTTCCATTGATGCCAAAATGTTAACGATAACGGCTCAAATAAGAATTAAATGTCAAAATTTGATCTGCTTACTTTAAGCTGTGAGCCACTGTATTTATATTTTTTGGGCATCTTATTATTGTTCTTAATTTTTTTTGCTATACAATGGCATTGCATTAAACAATATTTTAAAAAACTATGAAAAAAATTAATCATTTGATTAATCGATTATTTATATTTTTCGTCGATTAATTGCAATTAATAGTCGCGTAGCTTAAATTAATCATATGATTCAATAATCGATTAATACATTTTTTTTGCCATCCCTATCTATATATATAAAACTCTTTGTCCTGACTGACTGACTGACTGACTGACACATCAACGTGCAGCCCAAACGGTAAAGGATAGAAAGCTGAAATTTGCACACAACATAGATGAGATAATTTCATCGTGCAATAAGACGGCGTTTTGCGAAATTCGACCTCTAATGGGGTTAAATCGGCGTCAACGGTCACGGAGTTGCTTTGTTTCTTAAGATATCTCAACAAAACTCACAGATTGTAGGTTTGGGACTGTCCTTTACATTCTAGCCAAATTTGGTCAAAGTCGGGTTACTATATCATATTGCTGCCACAGAAACAATCGGATTCAAATTAACCTTTAGAATCAAAAACTCTGTTGTTGTATGAGATATTCTTACAAAACTCACAGATTAAATCTTCTTGCTAAATTTTGACTTTTTTCTCAAATTTAGCTCTTTCCCGCCAAATTTTGCTTTTTCCCCGCCAAGGAAGAAATATTAAAACCGCGGACAGCGGAAGTTAAATATTTCCGTTTTTTTTACATAAAATGCTATGTTATATAAATTTGTTAAAGCGGACTATTAAGGACCTTGCGAGCTGGGGGTTGGCGAGCGAAGCGAGCAGGGGGCAACGTAAAGAGAGTAAAGTGTTGCAGGGTATGATAAAAGTCTCTCTTTATTAAATGCAGCTCAGCCGTGAATTTGTGATCATAAGAATAAAGTTCACGTAACAAAAAACAAGATCCGATATTTGTATGCCGTGAAATATTTTAAACTTTTGAAATATTTCTTTGATGTCACGAGAACATTTATTGCTAGAATATGCTATATGAATTTTAAAATGTGCTAGATTTTAGGCTATTTACAAATTTGATAAGCTTTTAGCAGCTCCTTCTGGTTAACAACTTTGCAGCTCTTTAATCTCGAACCTGTTACAATGCTCTATTATTTCTAAATGTGGGCATTTCAATTACCATACACTATTAGTGTACTATATGAGTTTAAATATAAATTAATATTATTTTCAAGCTTGCCTTAAACTTTAATCAGTCAATACCACCGTTCTATTTGTCCCATCTTGTTGCGATTTAGTAGGATAATAGTTATAAACGGTAGCTAAAGAAAACTACAAAAAAAAACGTAATATCTTAAAAACTGTGTGAATGGTGGTATTTCGCAATTTGCGGAGGCGGAAGGGGGCGTGGCAAAATTTTGAAACAAACTTGATCTGCGTGGGGTTTATAGAAATCTGTGTGCCAAATTTGGTTGCTCTAGCTCTTATAGTCTCTGAGATCTACGCGCTCACACAGACGGACAGACGGACAGACGGACAGACAGACGGACAGACGGACATGGCTATATCGACTCGGCTGTTGATGCTGATCAAGAATATATATACTTTATAGGGTCGGAGATGCTTCCTTCTCCCTGTTACATACATCGCAACGAATACAATATCCCCTTTTACTTATTTTTATAAGTAACGGGTATAACTACTTGATATTTTAAAACCAAACAAAAAGCATTTTTTAGATAAATGAATACATTACATTACAAAATAAATGGCATCAAAATATTCGTTCACGCTTTGCCGAAATCAGTGCTAGAACTGGTCGCCGAAAAACGACTTCTATCTGAGTCGCGTGCTAATGCATTGGTTTTTTTAAATTATCTTGAAAACGAACAATTTCCCAAAATCCACTTTAGCACCAATTATAGCGCTAATCAATACCTATAAGTTTCTCCTTTTGTCACAACAAAATAATGTTTTGGCATATGTTTTATTTCACTTTGAATGCGTACGAATGTCGCATTCGACATGGGAGAATTACCCATATACAAAGTAAAAAAAAAATTGGCATTCGGCACTTTGCGCAAAAAGGTTCAGCTTCTTTGCACCTAACAAATAACTTTTTGCGCAGTGCCAAATGCCAATTTTTTTTTTTACTTTGAATATATATATTTTTTTTTGGCATATATAATAAACGAGCGGGGGTTGGCGAGCGAAGCGAGCAGGGGGCGGAGCCCCCTAGTATATAATAAATTAACATATATACAAAATTTAATATATTTCGTCACAAAATTGGATATCAGAAATTTTGTGGCAAGAAAATGTTTTCGTCACTAGACTTTTACCTCGTAAAGAGGTTTTTTTTGGGATATCAGAAATTTTTGAATAAGACATTAGATATTTTGAAAACTTCAATATTTTTTGACAGTATAACTTGTCAGCCTTGTTTATTGTTTGTACAGCTAAAACAAACAGTCTGGCAACACTGGTTCGTTCAACGAATCGCAAAATCTATCAGCACCCTCAAACTCTGGCTGCTATGACACTTTGTTGCTGCTGTTTTAAGTAAAATGTAAAGGGTGATTTTTTAGCTATTATCTTTTTGGCAACACTGGTTTAAACAGCTCACGCACGTTTCGTATTTTGTTTCACTGTCAAACATCTTCAGTTTGGTCTATAATTTAACCATGAATCGTCTTACAAACGTACAACGCTTGCAAATTATTGAATTTTATCATTAAAATTCATGCTCGATTAAGAAATTGCATTTTAGCATTTTTTTCCATTTTATGACCAGTTTAGTCGACCTTCTGAGGTGGTTATTCGGAATGATTACAAATTTTTTTTTGCCCCAAATGGAAGAGCTTGACTTGGCTTACATGTGGTTCCACATGCCACAGCGCACGCGCAACAATGGACTTATTGAGAGGCGAGTTCGGTGAACACTTTATTTCACGTTGGGGACCAGTCAATTGGCCGCCTAGATCGTGCGATTTAACGCCTTTAGACTATTTTTTGTGGGGCTATGTTAAAGCTCATCTCTATACAGACAAGCGCGCATCAATTGACGCATTGGAAGACAACATTGAAGCATTTTTTCGTGAGATACCGGCCGAAATGTTGGAAAGAGTATGCCAAAATTGGACTTAGCGGATGGACCATTTGAGGCGCAGTCACGGTCAACATTTGCATGAAATAATCTTCAAACATTAAATTATATCGACCGTACTATCGATTAAAAAAAGATTTTAGCATTTTTCTGAATTTTATGTGTTTTTATACCCGTTACTTATAAAAATAAGTAAAAGGGGATATTGTATTCGTTGCGATGTTTGTAACAGGGAGAAGGAAGCATCTCCGACCCTATAAAGTATATATATTCTTGATCAGCATCAACAGCCGAGTCGATATAGCCATGTCCGTCTGTCCGTCTGTCTGTCCGTCTGTCCGTCTGTGTGAGCGCGTAGATCTCAGAGACTATAAGAGCTAGAGCAACCAAATTTGGCACACAGATTTCTATAAACCCCACGCAGATCAAGTTTGTTTCAAAATTTTGCCACGCCCCCTTCCGCCTCCGCAAATTGCGAAATACCACCATTCGCACAGTTTTTAAGATATTACGTTTTTTTTTTGTAGTTTTCTTTAACTACCGTTAATAACTATTATCCTACTAAATCGCAACAAGATGGGACAAATAGAACGGTGGTATTGACTGATTAAAGTTTAAGGCAAGCTTGAAAATAATATTAATTTATATTTAAACTCATATAGTACACTAATAGTGTATGGTAATTGAAATGCCCACATTTAGAAATAATAGAGCATTGTAACAGGTTCGAGATTAAAGAGCTGCAAAGTTGTTAACCAGAAGGAGCTGCTAAAAGCTTATCAAATTTGTAAATAGCCTAAAATCTAGCATATTTTAAAATTCATATAGCATATTCTAGCAATAAATGTTCTCGTGACATCAAAGAAATATTTCAAAAGTTTAAAATATTTCACGGCATACAAATATCGGATCTTGTTTTTTGTTACGTGAACTTTATTCTTATGATCACAAATTCACGGCTGAGCTGCATTTAATAAAGAGAGACTTTTATCATACCCTGCAACACATTACTCTCTTTACGTTGCCCCCTGCTCGCTTCGCTCGCCAACCCCCAGCTCGCAAGGTCCTTAATAGTCCGCTTTAACAAATTTATATAACATAGCATTTTATGTAAAAAAAACGGAAATATTTAACTTCCGCTGTCCGCGGTTTTAATATTTCTTCCTTGGCGGGGAAAAAGCAAAATTTGGCGGGAAAGAGCTAGATTTGAGAAAAAAGTCAAAATTTAGCAAGAAGATTTAATCTGTGAGTTTTGTAAGAATATCTCATACAACAACAGAGTTTTTGATTCTAAAGGTTAATTTGAATCCGATTGTTTCTGTGGCAGCAATATGATATAGTAACCCGACTTTGACCAAATTTGGCTAGAATGTAAAGGACAGTCCCAAACCTATAATCTGTGAGTTTTGTTGAGATATCTTAAGAAACAAAGCAACTCCGTGACCGTTGACGCCGATTTAACCCCATTAGAGGTCGAATTTCGCAAAACGCCGTCTTATTGCACGATGAAATTATCTCATCTATGTTGTGTGAAAATTTGTTGTGTGCAAATTGCAGCTTTCTATCTTTTACCGTTTGGGCTGCACGTTGATGTGTCAGTCAGTCAGTCAGTCAGGACAAAGAGTTTTATATATATAGATAGGGATGGCAAAAAAAATTTATTAATCGATTATTGAATCATATGATTAATTTAAGCTACGCGACTATTAATTGCAATTAATCGACGAAAAATATAAATAATCGATTAATCAAATCATTAATTTTTTTTTATAGTTTTTTAAAATATTGTTTAATGCAATGCCATTGTATAGCAAAAAAAAATAAGAACAATAATAAGATGCCCAAAAAATATAAATACAGTGGCTCACAGCTTAAAGTAAGCAGATCAAATTTTGACATTTAATTCTTATTTGAGCCGTTATCGTTAACATTTTGGCATCAATGCTAGTGTAGTCCTGTCAAGAACTGAACCTCTCACATATCCTGAAGATCCCTATCATCCAACATTAGAATTGGTGATCGACCTTGGCACATCAGTAACTAATTTTCTTTCTACGCCAACTGTTCGAGTTCGCCAGTTTCGCAAAGCTGACTTTTCGAAATTGAACGAGCTTCTTAGCCAATCTGAATCGAAATTGAACGAGCTTCTTAGCCAATCTGAATGGTCCGATTTATATATCTGTACTGATTTGAGCATCGCCATCAAACTATTTTATAATAGATTGAACTCGTGTTTTGATGCCTGCATTCCTTCAGCTTATCCGACCAGGTCTAATAAACCTCCATGGTTTTCTAAACAACTTTCTCACTTAAAGAACTTGAAATCCAGACTTTATAAAAAGTTTAAGGACTCAGGTTCTTCTTCTGTATTTTCTCGCTATTTAATTGCTCGGGCCAACTTCACCGAGTTAAACGCTACATGTTATAGAAATTATCTATCTCGCTGTAGGGTACGACTCACGAAAGACCCTAGGCAGTTCTTTAATTTTGTCAACACTAAGCGTAAGTCATCCTCCTATCCATCTTCTCTATCCTATGAAAATTCGAAGGCATACACAGATCAGGCGATCGCCGATCTTTTTGCAACGTTTTTTCAAACTACTTACTCTTCGTCTAACTATTCTTTTGAATCTTATCCTTTTGATATGCCTCGATCGAACTGTATTTTCAGTCCCTTAATTAGTGAGGAGTCGCTGATTCGTGATCTTGAGATGGTTAAGCCGGTGTTTTCACGAGTCGCTGATTCGTGATCTTGAGATGGTTAAGCCGGTGTTTTCACCTGGTCCGGATGGTGTTCCTGGTTGCGTACTTCGGTATGGAGCCAGAGCGCTATGTGGACCCCTGCTGAAGCTATTTTCTCTGTCATTAGATTCTGCGATTTTTCCCTCTATTTGGAAGGAGTCATTCATTATTCCTCTGCACAAAAAGGGAAGTAAGTCTGACGCCAAAAACTATAGGGGAATCTCTAAGTTGTCCGCTATTCCTAAAGTTTTTGAGAAGATTTTTAACCAGTCATTTACAGCACTTGTGTTGTTCAATTATCTCTCCCTACCAGCATGGATTTGTCAAACGTAGATCCACTACTACTAATCTTCTAGAACTTTCGTCGTTTGTTATCCGCGGCTTCCGTAATAACAAACAAACTGATGTCATTTATACCGATTTCAGTAAAGCTTTTGACTCAGTCAATCATTCTCTTTTATTACATAAGCTTGACATAATTGGTTTCCCAACCTCTTTAATTCGCTGGATTTCAAGCTATTTAAAACACAGAACTCAAAAAGTTCTGTTTAATAACTTTTTTTCTAAGTCATTCCGAGTTACCTCTGGAGTTCCCCAAGGTAGTCATCAATAACTTTTTTTCTAAGTCATTCCGAGTTACCTCTGGAGTTCCCCAAGGTAGTCATCTCGGTCCTTTGCTTTTCACACTGTTTATAAATGATCTACCAACAGTTTTAACACATTCTCGTGTACTTATGTATGCCGATGATGTTAAAATTTGTCTGCAATATAATGATTGGCCATGCCATATCAAATTGCAGGAAGATCTTGACTCTTTTCAGTCATGGTGCCGTGTGAATCTTTTAAATTTAAACTGTTCCAAATGTAACGTAATGACTTTTTACCGGACTAACCCTTATTTGGCGTCATACTCACTGTATGGTGGTCCTCTTGATAGGATTACTGCTGTTGATGATCTAGGTATCCTCTTAGATCACAAGCTTAAAATTTCCGATCATATATCCAAGATGGTCAATAAAGCTATGTCAGTTCTCCGGGTTCCATAAAGAGGCGGTCGAAGGAATTCGATGACCCCTATGTAACTAAGACTCTTTACATATCTTTAGTCCGTCCAATTTTGGAGTACGGTTCATGTGTCTGGTGTCCTCAGTATACTGTGCACCAAAGTCGCATTGAATCGGTACAAAAAAACTTTCTTCTCTTTGCTCTACGTGGCCTTAATTGGAATAGGGACGTAAGACTGCCTTCGTACACTGCCTTCGTACTCTAGTAGACTTTTATTAATAGACCTTCCTTCTTTATCAAATCGTAGAATTATGCTTGGTATTATTTTTATGTGTAAGCTTATTGGTGGTGACATTGACTCTACCGAATTAATGTCACAACTCAACTTTTCTGTTCCTCGTAGAGTAGTATCTAGAAATTTTATTCCTATTTCTCTTCCTATCTGTAGATCTAACTATGCATTGCATGAACCTTTTAGAATGCTGTGCTCGGAATACAATAGACTTTTTTATATTGTTTCCGAAGCTAACTCCATTTCAAATCTAAAAACTTTGCTACTAACTCATTTAGCTAATAATAATTAGTTTAGTATTTTTATTATATTTTTTAGTAATTTAAATCTATATCCGTTTTCATATTTTATGTCCGTAACTGTCTATCTTCTTTCTCTCTTCGCGACCTTTTAATTTGCATGCCGTTCATCTCGTTTCCGTCCGCCCGCGAACTCGTCTTCTGATCCGCGCGTAACAAGCTAAGGCTTGGTGTCGCTGTGGACCACTCGAACGTACATACATAGTACGTCAACGCCCAACAATGGAAAGGTCATTTAATTCCGTTTGAATGACACAGAACTTTCTTTAACCCATTGAGTACCCTTCGAAAATTTCAAATTTATGTAAAAGTCAACTTTTTCAACTTTTTTCCTCGATCTTTAACAACAAATATTTTGATGCAGACAAATTTTTCAAACAATTCTAAGAGTCACTGCAAAAAAATTATTTTTGCTAGTATTTTTTAATGATATTTTGAAAATTGCTAAAAAGACACTTTTTGTATGAAAAGTAGAAAAATGGGATAAAATAGTCATTTTTACGATATTCAAAAAATTATAAAAAGTACAAGCAAAAATATTTTTGAAAATCTTTACTTCGTATTCATTTTGGAATGAAATTTTTATGTGTGCTTTCCCGAAAAAGTTTTGACAACGCCGCGATTATTTAATCGAATAATCGATTAGTGTTTCAATTAATCGCAACCTATTTTACGATACAATTAAATCGCCAATGGAAGCAAAATAATCGATTATTGTGTATCATATGATTAATCGTGCCATCCCTATATATAGATAAGTAACGGGTATCCTATAATCGGGAACTCGACTATAGCCTTTCCCACTTGTTTTTAAATTGTATAATTTTAAGTTGTTTATTTTAAACATATATTTATAATTTCTAAATTTTAAGTATAATTTTCTTTTGTATAATTTTGGTTTTAGGTTTGAATTGCTTGTATATTTTTTCTTTGTGCTTTATATTTTACATTTACTAAGTTTTAAGTCTGAATATCTTTTTACTTTATTCCTTGTATGTTTGACATTTTCATTTTTGCAACTATTAGCCGAGTTTTTTCTTAACACAATAAATGTGATGAAACGACTAATTTAGATTTCTAATTCTCTTAGCCGGGTGTAGGGTCAAGCTGCTTCCACGGAAATCTTTGAGCCACTGATGCGTGGCGGGCAATATGGCGGACTCACTTGAGGGTCAAACGCTGCCCCAGTGCAGCTTTTGAAGTTGGTTGCTGCTGCTGATGCTGAACAATATTTCCACTTGGCTGTTAAAAATCCCCTTGACACAGTCTTCACTTGGTCCAGGCAGGGCAAGCTAAATGTTGGAGCCAACGCTGCGGATTGTGGCAGGAAGTGGATGCACTTGGCCACTTGGAGGCTATTTGGGATTTAACTACACGAATTATTTATTAAGTTTAGGCTCGACAAGGTTAAGTCCGACTTGACTTTCCTTGGAGCATAACACACCCGCTCTCGATTGCATTAATTTTTAGACTCTTCTGCAGTAGCAGCGTGTAACCAAAATCACTCAATGTTATTCGAAATTAACCGCTGCTGTTGCAGAAGGGCATTTCCACTCATTCGTTGAGGTGGAGATCTGGGGCATGAGGGGCATATAGCATATTGTTGTCTCGCTCAGCAATCAGCAGCCATCTCCTTCTGTCCCTGGAGTTGCCACCCCCATGACAGCTATCGATACCACGACTATCGACCCCCCCCCCCCCTAGAGTTTTGCCTGCGCTGACGCAAATGATAAAAAGCAATTTATAACAACACCCCCCCCCCCCCCCCTAGATCATTTGTGCTCAGCCGGCATCCTGAACAGCGCCCAACGTAGGCCACACCCACGACGACTACCTACTCCAGAAGCAGATGGAAACGTTGGATCCGACACCACCAGCGCCCACCGAAGGTAAGCAAGTTCCCTTTATGATCGCAGATCCTTGGCGTGAAACACTCCCAGTGCTCTTCCTTGCAGGTCCTCCAGCTCATATGCGTTGTCTCCTACTGCTCGGACGACGCGGGCCTTCAGGAATCTTCTGACGAACTTGGCGTTGAAGGCTTTGCCGAAGTTGCTTAATGCGAAGTTGCGTCTCCACACTTCCTGTCTCGGCACTAAGTGGAACTGCCTTGCTCGCTGGTCATATCGTTGTCGGCTCCGTTCGTAAGCGGCATGGAGATGCTGCTTCACCTGTCCTCGGATTACATGAAGTCTGTCCTTCGCCTCCAGGTCCGAGATGTCGTGGTCAGATAGTGATCTCAATTTCCTGGCCAATTTATAGGAGGCTCCGTTCAAATACATGTGTTGGCCAAACACAGCAAAGAACGGAGTCACTCCCGTGGCCGTATGTACTGCGTTCCTGATCGAGACTTCCACTTCCGGTAAGTAAGCATCCCACTCTCTGTGATCGTGCTCTAAATACGTTCGTGAACAAGGAAATTGACCACGTCAGCTGCCGACGCTTCCCGCATCGCTTTTAGAAATGTGAACTTGGAAAAATTATCAACGACGATAAAAATCCAGGCGTGTCCATGTTTGGATCGGGGGTACTATCCCAGAAAGTCGATGTAAATCTTCTGGAATGGTCTGTCAGTAAATACCTCCTTTCCGATGCCTACTTGCGTTCTGTAATTCTGTGCCTTGGTCTCCTTACAGATTTCGCATTTCCTCACAAAGTCGCGGACTTGTACCACCATGCCGGGCCAATAGAACTGCCTCCGTAGCGCATGCAGTGTCTTTCCCATGCCTCCATGGGCTGCTGTCTCCTCCGTGTGCGCTTTCTGGATAAGCCCTGCCGTCAACGATTCTGGAACCCATAACTTCCAACTCGTGCCCTCCACTTCGTCCTCCAATGCTACGTTCGACATCCTCTTGAACAGCATCCCGTTTTGGACTCTTAAGTCGGGTAATTGCTACTCCTGACTCGTCACCTCCTGGACTAGCTCCTGGTAATCTGGTGACTCAAACTCCAGCGTCTCAAAACCAAGCAGATCCTCCGGCGTCATCTCCACCTCTTCCACACTCCTGGACAACGTGTCTGCCACCACGTTATCGGCGCCCTTCTTATATCGCATGGAGAAAGGAAATGCCTGCAGCTCCAATGACCACCTCGCCAGTCTGCCGCTTAAGTCTGTCAGACTCATGAGCCATTGTAAACTGGCGTGATCCGTGATCACGGTGAAAGGCATCATTTCGACATACGGCCGGAATCGATGGATAGCAAGCTTCGCGGCTAAGCACTCCTCCGTTACCGTGTAGTTGATTTGATGCTTGTTCAACTTGGCTGAGAAGAACGCGATCGGCCTCTCCTGGTGCTCGTCATCCAACTTGAAAATGAGAAGCATCGCACTGGATGAAGAAGGGCTTCTTGAAGTCTGCGTGGACCAAAACTGGAGCCGTGGTAAGTGCTGATTTTAATTTTTCTATTGCTTCTACAGCTTCCTCGCTTAACTGAAATTTTCCGGCTTTCTTTTTCAGAGCGTCGGTGAGTGGAACGGAGATCTCGGCGAAGTTCTTGATGAATCTGCGATACCATCCCGCGGTGCCCAGAAAACTCCTCAGCTCCTTGGTGTTTCTAGGAGTCGGGATGTTCTTGATTGCCTCCACTCTGCCAGGATCCATTCTTAATGTGCCGCCGCCAATTTTGCGTCCCAGGTAGTTCACAGCTCGAAAGCAAAACTTGGATTTTGCCATTCCAATTGTGAGATTTGCCTTTCTCAAACACTCTGCAACTAACCTGAGATACTTCATGTGTGTCGGGAAATCTGCGGAAATGATCAAAAGGTCGTCCAAGTAAACGAAGACGTTCGACCTCAACGATGTCGGGATCACCTTGTCCATGTGCCGCATTGCAGAGACCGAATGGCATGTGTCGGAACTGGTACAGTGGCCTCCCTGGAACTGTATACGCTGTATAGGCCCTGCTCTTTTGCCAAAATGCAAACTTGAGATCGACGCTCGAGATAAAATGCGGCTCATAAATTCTCGACAAGATCCCTTCGATGCATGGCAGCGGGTAAGCATCCTTAACTGTGACGCTATTTCATTTCCGGGCATCTAAACAGAATCTGTTTTTCCCCGGACGCATGACGACTGTTGTTCTGTTGCTCCAGGGGCTGTCGCTCTCTTCAGGGGCTGTCGCTCTCTTCTTGCTAGGCCGGCGACAGAGGATAATGTCGGTCCTTCACGGGTTCGGTTCCTTCAATCAGCTGTATCCGATGCTGTAGCAGGTGAGTCTTGCCTAAACCGTCCTTCTCGAACTGGAGAAATTCGCGTTGTACGGCTTCTAATTGACTCTTCTGACTCTCTTCCAGGTCCCACATCTCCGGATCAGACTCGACATCATCCTCGTCCCGGTAATACGATATATCCGTATTCGAAACGGACGCCTCCGAAACATCTGGATCTGCTTCGCTCACTGTCGGGGCCCCAAGCACATCAGGAGCAATGTCAAACGCTCTCCAGAAGACAATCCCGAGATACAACTCCTGTTGCAGGTCAGGACACATATAAAATACAATTTCTTCTACTCGCTCTTTGTATTTTACAGGCAGCACGACACGTCCCAAAATTGGACGACTTGCTCCTGCCGCTGTCCTCACCATCGAGGCGTATGGCTGCACTGGCCATTCGAGCTATTCGACCAACTCCCGGCACCCTCGTCCAAGCAAATTGACGGATGCTCCCGCGTCCAGCAGTCCTTTCATCCGGCGCCCTGCTATGTCCACTTCCGCAAACACACGTGGATCTGTGTTATCATCTCGCTGGACTGCCTCAATGATCTGACGCCTCGTCATCCTGCGTCGGCGGAAGCGTGCTCGAGCCTTCAAGATGCGTCGAGTGGCCAGCGTCATCCCCTCTAGTTGTCGTTCACCAAATATCCTGTTTCGAGCCAACATGTATGCCCGGACACGTTCCTCGTATGGTAGGCCTCGTAGTGTATTTCCTTTGACGATTTTATTATCCTTGTTCTTATCCTGATCCTGATCCTTATACTTAACGTTATCCTTATACTCATATTTATCCTTATCGTTGTAAATTATTTCGTTACTTATTTCATTTTTAATTATTCCATTTAATTCAGATTTGGCGATTGGACTATTCTGCTGCTCTACATCCTGTTGAATCTGGCGTCTCTCTTTTCCGCGGTCACCGTTCCGCTTGTCCCGCTCGCACCGCGCTCATCCTGGCGTTTCCCGGAAAATCTACGCATTGTGGGCTAAAGGTGTCAGGCTTGCCTCAAAGGTAGCAGAAAATCTTTCGCTCCTTGGACAGACAGTCTCGCCAAACGTGGTCAAACTGACCACAGTTCCAGCAGACTAATTTGGATCTCATCGATGCCTCCTCCAAGTCCTCGGGTGGCGGTTCTGGCTCACCAGGCGGAAATTCAACCTCGTTGAAGGACGTCTCGTGCGCCTGTACCACGGCTGCGTTTGCCGCTGATTTGAGAGCCGAATCCATCTCCCTCGGGAACTGCAAATCAAGCTGATCTTTTGTAGCCGCCTCCTTTTCTAGCGGTATTAGCCGCTCGTTCGGCGGAGGCTCCCTCTCCGGAAACTCGCGGAAATTCATTGGAGTCCTTTGCAAACCCCCGGACGGACGTGGTGGCGCCGGACCCGCTGCTCCTTCGGTTTCCCAATCTGTCTCATCTGGCATTGTCAACCAAAATAAATGTGATCCACCGTTGCGGGGGGCTGTTGTCGTCGTGCACCAGCACGACCGCTCCTTCGACCAGGTTGGCCTCGCCTCTGCTCCATTGACCTCGCTGCTGCAGGCTGAGCAGGTAGTCCCTGGACCACTTGCGCCAGAAGAGCAGTTTGAGCTCCGACAACTGTCGCCACCGTTTCAAGTATGCGGGTACGGGCTTGTTGCTGAACTCTTCTTGCGTGGATCCGTGCGGCAGCTCCAGCAAAGGCTGCCCGATGAGCAGGTGCCCTGGAGTGATGACCTCCCCGTCGTTCGGATCGCTGGTGTCCGCCACGAGAGGCCTGGAATTGAGCAACGCTTCGACGTCCACCAGATGCGTGCTCAACTCGTCCGGCGTTAGATTGGCGTTGCCTGCCCCTCGTACAAGCCTGTGTTTGGCAGCCTTTACTGCTGCTTCCCACAGCCCGCCGAAGTGCGGTGCCCTCGGAGGGATAAACCTCCATTGCACCGCTCTCTCCACTGCGTACTCCGTCAGCCTCGCCTTGCTCTCCAGAAACGCCGCCTGCAGCTCCTTCAGCACGTTGCTCGCTCCCACGAAGTTCGTGGCGTTGTCGCTGAACATCGTCTCCGGCAGTCCTCGTCTTCCAATGAACCTTTTAAAAACATTAAGAAAGGCGTCAGTGGACAAATTGGTCACCAATTCTAAATGAACCGCCTTTGAGGCAAAACAAACAAAAACGGCAACGTACGTTTTAACTGGTGGTCTACCTCTAATCCTGTAGCTGACGTAGAACGGTCCACAGAAATCTACACCACAAACTCTAAAGGGCCGACCTTCTCGAAGGCGGTCTGCTGGCAAATTTCCCATTATTTGCCCCAA
>JBAMBK010001794.1:0-11606 GCA_037043435.1 Drosophila suboccidentalis
CTGGATATTTTGATGCGGTTTTTTTTCTAGTGTTATACAAACCATTAGAATTTTTTTGAAAAAGTGGGCGTGGCACAATTTTCGTCCACAAATTTTTTTTTTAATTTTTTTTTATTGGTAGCCAGTAAGTTTATGTTTTCTATTGCAACTAGCAAGCTTTGACCTTATATATTATTAGCAACATAAAAAAAAACGGATTTGTTGGACAAAAACAGTTGTAAGCCCTCTTACACAGCTGCGAGCATAAAATTAAAAAAAAAAATAGGAGGCGGAGATGGTGCTACGCCCACTTTTCCAAAAGAGGTATGTATAACACTAGAAAAAAGACCGTAGCAAAATATCTTGCTTAGTTTAGGAGTTATTAATTAATGCCTCAATAAGAGATCGAGTTCTCCATACAAAAAGCAAGCAAATCATCACTGAAAAATTGTGAGGTTAAGTGCTAAAAAATTTAATTGCGGAAAAAGTGGTCAAATGTGGAGCTTGAGATAAACTATTCTGAATGGAAAAATAATGACTCTACAACATGGACGAGGACTCAAAACTAACAATTGTTAACAATTTTGTTAAAGTCTTTGCAAAGTTCAACTTTACTATCCAAAATTCGACATTGACAGTACTTGCTAAATATACACATTATAAAAGAGACACATACAAAATCAAGAATATACAAGCATTTACACTTAACAGAAACCTAAACAGTTGACATCCATTTCAAATTTGAATTTATAAAATGATTCTTTATCCTGTATTTCAATTTGAAAGTGCACTTTAATTTTGCCGTTAATAAAAGCATGCGGTCATCGATTTGAAACAGCTGACTTTAACAGCTGGTATCTTAACATTGGAGTGTTATGTTAACATTTTTGGTAAGTAACATAACAGTTTGAAGTGTTTACTATATGTTAGCATTAAAAATTATACATTTGCATACATTTGAAGAATGATTAAATGACACTTTTTCGGTAAAATACCCCGATAGTGCACAGCACAAGTTGAAAGTCTCTGTCTTCCTCAGAAACATTTATCTGCCTTAGGCATATTTTGAAATGTCGGCAGTTACGGCATACTTGTTCAACCGAAAGTTGACCAGCGTTGAATACAACTCCCTCTGAATAGTAGGCCCCACCATTAGTGTTTCATTGAGTGAAACTGCTGTTGAAGACTTGCTTGATGCGTCAAAAACAACACGAAGTTTTGTTGAGGTACTCTCAGGTCTCAGAACGCATTGATGAGGAATATAGTAATGCTGTTCGAGAGGAGCAGACTTCAGAATGGACATATGTCCCAAATCCAAATACTCTTTCATGAAGTCATGATACATATTTCTAAGGGTTTCATCCCTTGATAATTTGCGCTCAAGTTGCAAAAAACGCCTTTCAGCAGTTTGAAAGGACAGGCCAAGAACCTTGGGATCGGTCTTAAAGGGAAGATTCACTTGAAAACGACCAGAAGATAACCGTCTAACAGTTTTCTGAAAATGTAGTTCACAGGCCTGCTGTTCAGCTGTTTGGCAAACAGCCTTCGACTCGATTGGACAGTGGTCCAATTCCCAAAAACGGTTGACTAATGAGTCGAGAGAACAATTAAAAACTTGAGCTACCGAACTCCCACTAAACTGTTGCCGAGGCACTTGCCCAGAACATTTGCCTGCAACAATCCAGCCGAGCAATGTTTTTTGCATTATGGGAAGATCGGAGTGTAACTTTATTTGCCCAACGCACAATAATCCATAAAACATTTCTGCTCCCAACAGCACGTCTACCTTAGCTGGCTTATAAAACTCTGGATCTGCCAACTTGATGTTTTTTGGTATTTTCCAGTTTAATGTGGAAATAGATTGACCAGGCTGAGATGTAGAAATCGACTTGAGTACCCAGCACTCAGCGGAAAAAGTGTGGGAATTCAAACGAGACTGAAATGATGCGCAAACTTTGTTTTTGCTATCTGTAGTTGCACCACCAACCATTGCGATAGCGAGGGAAGTAGGCTCCCGCTTGAGCCGTAATCTTTGTGCCATGCTTTCAGACATCAAATTTATTTGTGAGCCACTGTCGAGCAGAACTCGTGCTGGCTGCAATTGTCCGAATCTATCTTTAATGTTCACAATAGCGGTAGCGAGAACGACTTGATCTGCATTAAGCACGTGACCCACATATGCCCCTGAAGTCGAGGCTTGAAGTGCCACTGCCTCACCTTGTACAGGTGCATTATACCTGTGGAGCAAGGAATGGTGAGGCTTCGAACAGACTCGACACTTCGACGCCTTGCAATTTGAAACTATGTGTCCCACGGTCAAACAATTAAGACACAACTTTTGAGTTTTGACATACTCAAACCGTTGCATGACGGAAATGGCACTAAACGACGGACAAGAATATATATTGTGGTCAGCAGACTTGCAATAAGTACATGCAGACGACGACTTATGACCTCCAGTAGCACAAGCAAAAGAAGATTTCTGTTGCGGCTTTCTAACGTCATTACGTGACTTTGTCTTATCACGAGTGGACTCTTCTGCTGACAAATATTGGTACCTTCTATTTAATTGTTTAGCGCAATCTTCCCAGGATGGCAGCTTGTCATAATCAAGCTGCTCCTCAAATTTAGATTTGGTCACATGGTCCACCTTTGCCATAACCATATGAATGATCATTGCATTAGAAATGTCCTTTTCATCACCCAACGACGACAGCGAGGCATATATAGCAGACACTGTATCTATCATTGATCTCAAACTCGACGCCGATGGTTTGGTCATGCTTGGTATATCAAACAATTGGGCAACCGTATCAAAAAATATAAGGCATTTATTGTCGTATACAGACTTGAGACTGGCGAGAGCCTTAGGGTAATTACAATCTGTTAGCGGATACGGCTTCACTACACCTAACGCTTCATCTGACAAACAAGACACTAAATGATTGAATTTCTCAACATTTGTCAATGAGGCATCATCATCCACTAGACTTTCGAAGAGGCACATAAAATTCCTGAACTCCGAATGTTTACCACTGAATTTAGGTAAACGCATTTTCGGCAGCTGCGATCGCTGGCTAAAGTTCATTGAGCAGTCGTGTTGTGCCTGTGGAACAGGTTGCGGCTTAGCTGCATTCATATACAAGGCCTTTGTTATCACACACAAATCCTCTAACGGCCCTCTACTTTCATTAGCTGGATTTAAACTGTCCAGCTCAGCCTGTAAATTCATAGCTTTTTCTATATATCCTTCTAATAGCTCTAAGCGACAAGCTAACTCCGTTTTGTCAGATGAAATAGTTTTTAACTTAACTGCTGTTTGCATTCGAGCAATATCAGCACTGACTTTATCGAATTTCTGTAAACACAATGTCGATGCCAGATCTTATTTGTATGTTAGCATTACAGCACTCTCCCTATGTAAATACTTTAACACTAACATTACATTACATTACATAGAACACAGTCACGACATGTAACTAACATTACATTTTACATAAACATATGTCACTTTCACTACATACACATATATACATACATACATATATTCTACAAGTTCTACCGCCACAGCACACGAAGTGCAATTCTACTGAAAATAAAAGTTTAATTACAAAGTCAAAAGTGCATTTATTCTTTGTGACACCACCACTACAAACATTGGTCCTTCGAGCCGGATATCCTTCCTGACTCGCCCCAGCTAGTTCCTTGGTGAAACAAGATAAGTAATGCATTTTTATTTATGCTTCATATCCCATATATGAAAACCTTCTACATACCGACATACATACATATCCCGCCATATTTTTTTATATATTCCAATATAAATTATATGTATGTATGTTTCTTTCCAATTCGTCCAATTGTGTCCAGCATCCGCTAATAAAGTCCAAGTCCGACTATAAACTCTTACCAGCAAATCATATGTTCAAACCAAAATAAATATACATAAGTATATTTATTGACATATGTATGTACTTACGTGATATATTTCTACAGTTCCGTTTTCCACTGCAACATATACAAAAAAACATCACATAATAATATTTTATTCTAAATATTATACACAAGTCGCTGTCATCTCGTTTTGCAATATATTTTCTCCTAAATATTATTGCATTTGTCATTGCCGCCTACGTTGTGACTTACATACATATGTACTTACATATGACACACACATAGTGGCGTATGTATGTACATATTTACCAGCGTTGATTATTCCCAATTCCACTGAACACTTAAATTACATATTGAACATTTTACCGCATGCATATTATATTATATTATACTAACACATTTCTACAAAACATTTACGCAACTACAATATCGCCGGCAATAAGCAGCAACAAGTGATAACATATTTACATACGCACATATGTTCACATATTTTTGTGCAGCATACATACATATATGTACACATGCATATGCCGGCAACCACAAACATTTCCACACATAAAACACAAATACATCAGCTGATCGAAAACATTAGGCGCGTTCCAAAATATTGCATGTAATACAATACTTATTCCACTCAACTATATTAAGTTAATAAGTATTGTATTATCATATTTATTCCACTCGCGCATAATTCCAAAACGTAAACAAACGAAACTATCGATAAACGAAATCGAGATCATCAGCTGTAATCATCGCAATCAATCGATGCCCACTGTCCACTCCATTCATCGGTCACTTATCCAGTGAAATTCATCGTTTACGAAATATCGTCGTTTCCATCGTGTTTTTCAAACGAAATAACAAACAAAAAACAAATATTCCGTTTTTTTTAAATAAAATTTATTTTCTTTGTTTAAATAAATTAATAATACAATTTGAACATTTTTTAATATATACAATTTATTAGAAAACTGCATCCAGTTGATTCTTTGGGATTTTTCTTGGTTAATTGATTATCTCCTTTTCTTGTTATTATCACTCTCCTGTGTTCCGATAACAGAAAAATCCAAATTGCAATAATTCATCGTGGTAATTCATCGCATCTTCAGCAGCCTCTCTCCATCTTTTCTATTGGCTTTTTTGGTTTCGTTTTCGGGTATCTGATACTTAGAAACAAAAGAAAGAAGTATATTCCTTTGAAGTTTGGAAAATATTATGTCAGAAGGGTCAAAGGGGACAGATCGAACAGCTAAGGATCAGCTTACCGTCCCAACCGCTAGCACTGCGCGTCGCTCTTCTGCTTCTTCTATCCCATCGGGCACGCGAACGCCTTCTGATACAAAAGGTTCCTTCAGATCAGTCGACAGGCCGAAGTCCGCTTCCACTCCTCGTCTTTCGGTTTCGCCAGCATCAGCTTTAAGGACATCATCCAACACAGGATCGATAAAACCCAAGCGTGAACCCTCTGCACTCGCTTCAAAGGCAGGGTACTCTCAACGTAGTCCGGTAAAAACCAGATCCATTGGAAAAGCGTCACCTTCGGCTTCCACAATGGCGTTATCCAGTTTCATCTCCGTAACCGACAAACTTTGCCAGTTTGAGTCCCGCGTCAACACTCCCCCGTCCGACGATGACAATATCTTCACATTTGAGGTCCGCCGAGACCGTTTACAAATCCTGTGGGATAAAGTTGAGGCGGAGTACGAAGTGTGCTCAAAAGCACTCAGCCAAGAGGCGGGCAGTAACGATGTGCCAGCGATGGAGTCCAAATACGATCACTGCTACACCGTATACGAAAGGTGTATTTCCAAATTGAAAGGGCAAATCAGTCGGGCAGCTGTGCCAGCCACACAAGTCGTACCAGCGCCCCTTTCCTATTCCGGGGGCTGTCGTCTCCCTCCGTGCGACACAGAAGTGTTCCATGGAGATTATTTGCGTTGGCCCACGTTCCGTGATCTTTTTACGGCAATATATATCAACAATCCAAGGTTGACTCCAGTTGAGAAATTGTATCATCTCAACACCAAAACAGCGGGTGAAGCCAACGATATTATCGCCAAATTTCCACTAACGAACGATGGTTTTGCATCAGCGTGGAATGCGCTCAGCGAACGATACGCTAACAAGCGGCTACTTGTCACGAGTCAGCTCAAGATTCTTTTTAACCTGCCCTCGGTTAATAGCGAATCAGGTGCAGCAATAAAAGATCTTCATAGCACCATCCAACGATGCTTAACAGCACTTGAGCACTCCGAAATTTCCACTTCTTCCTCATTCGCAGATTGCATTCTGGTTTTCCTGTGCACATCCAAGCTTCCTAAGCTTACTGTGTCTCTTTGGGAGCAATCCTTATCAAAGAGCTCCGGGATTCCGACTTGGAGCGATTTGGACTGTTTCCTTAATGAGCGCTATCGCACCTTAGAGCAGATAGAGGATTTAAAACCTACTTCCAACTCTCAGAGCGTTTCCAATTCATCCTCCCGTAACAACGCAGGCTCTAAGAGGTTGAACTCTTTCGAAGCAAAGGTTAGCATGAAAAGCAAAACGTGCGATTTGTGCTCCAGGGAAAATCATCCAGTCCGCTTGTGTCCTCGGTTTTTGCAGATGTCTGTCAATGAACGGGGGACATATATTAAGCAGAAAAAACTCTGCTTGAACTGTTTCGCGAGAGGCCATCAATTGCGAGAATGCACGAGTGCGCACAATTGTTTTACATGCAAGGGTCGGCACAACACTCTACTGCATCGAGGCGAAGCCGCCTCTTCGACATCCAATCCTGCGACTACATTAAATGAGAATGCTGCTTCCTGGCAACCTTCGAATTCCAATATACAGTCCACTCCAATTCAGTCAACAGCAAATATTCAAAATTATTTTGCTGCTAACAGCCAAGGTGTTCTCCTCGGCACAGCGGTCATAAATGTATGCCATTTGGGAGCTACATATACCGCTCGTGCTCTGATCGACTCAGGATCTGAAGCCACTTTCATTTCTGAACGATTATTCCAAACGATAAAGTTGCCATTCCAATCCGTACACGCGCAAGTCTCAGGGCTCAATCAGGCAATTGCAGCCCAAACTCAAAAGCTATGTCACTTCCAAATGGGTTCTCCTGCGAAACCGAGATTGCGCATAGAAACTTCAGCGTTCGTTATTCCTCAATTGGCAGGTAATTTGCCTTCATACACGATCCCACAAAGTTCATTGAAGAATCTCCCAAATATCGAGTTAGCCGATCCCTCTTTCTATCGGAGCTCGCAGATTGACGTTCTTATAGGAGCGGATATCCTTCCATCCGTGATTTTAAGCGGCTCCTATCCGAATATCTGCGGCTCACTCCTTGGGCAGGAGACAGTTTTCGGCTGGATCCTAACTGGCCCAGTTTCAAAGATCGTGCCTAGTTCCATCTCCTCTTTCACAACGCGAATTTCGGTCAGCGATGGAGGGGAGCTCGATAATCGTCTCTCCAAATTTCGGGCGGTGGAGGATATTCCAACTAAGTTGGTCAATGAGTCCGATTCCTTCTATGAATCAAACTTTGTTCGGACGACTTCACAAAACGGATGTGGCAGATATGTGGTCCCTCTTCCATTCCGAAATCCTGGCAAGATCGTTTTGGGTCATTCTAAATCAATTGCACCTGCTCAATTCCTGAAAAACGAGAGTCATTTATCCAGAAGCGTCTTTTTAAAAGAGCAGCACAACTCCGTGCTCCAAGAAGATCTCGATTTAGGTCACATAACACCAGTTTCTCCGCATGGCATCTCCGCAAAATTCCATTTCTATGGTCACGCTGTTTTTAAACCTGATAGCACCACTACTAAGTTACAAGCAGTTTCCAATGCATCTTGCCCATCTTCAAATGGCAAGAACCTGAATGATATCCTTCATCCAGGACCCATTCTGCAATCCGATCTCACTATGCAGATCCTTAAGTGGCGACACTTTCGGTATGTCTTTAACGCTGACATTACGAAAATGTGTCGTCAAGTCCTGGTGGACCTCGAGCATATTCCGTATCAACGAACTCTTTCCCGAAAGGCAGATGGCGAGATCGGAGACTTTGAGCTAAGCACAGTAACTCTCGGAGTGAATTGTGCCCCATTTTTGCCACTCAGAGTCCTTCGACAAGTCGCCCAAAACTTGCAGTATCCTCTCGCAAGTTTCGTCAGTTTCCATACAAAGGCGCGTCGCAAAGGTGACTCTTCTTCTGACGGAGGAGAGTATTCCATGGCCGTCTACATTGGGAGACACGTCTCAAAGCTGATCCTAAATTTAAGAGAACAACCTGCCTGTGCTGTCCAACTAACCTCCGTGTGTTTTCTGTCAAGTTCTTTCGTCCACACTAAGGATAATTCTTTATTATTTTTAGTTTCCAAACACAACATAAAGATGCCACCACGCAAACCCACACAGCATGCCCGCCCCATCGGAACGAATTCATTCCGGTGCCGAGTCTGTCGAGGAGTGCACGCCCTGCGAAAGTGCCAGCGTTTCCTGCGGCTGACGGCTGAGAAGCGCCTTCGAGCAGTGCTTGTGAATAAGTACTGCCCCAACTGCCTGGCCCACCAGCACTCCGGGCAATCCTGCCGCAGCAACGGCCGTTGCAAGAAGTGCGATGGAGACCACCACACGTTGCTCCACTTCAGGGAAGTGCGTGAGGCACGCGCCCCACGACACGACACCACGCCGCCAAGATCGCGGTCCCCAGCGTCGACTCGATCTCCATCACCACCAGCACCTCGGCGGCGATCTCCGTCTGCACCTCGCGCAAATCCACTTCGGACCTCGCTGACTTCGCTGCTGCAGCACAATGCTGTAAGCATCCTTCCAACGGCACTCATTCTGCTCGACAACGGAGTCAAAACTTTCGAGACGCGAGCTCTGATCGACCCGTGCAGTCCGACCAGCCGCATCAACGCATCTTTGGCAAATGCCTTCGGGCTATCCGTCACCCGCGTTGGTGTGGAAGGCGTCTGCACTGCGGTTCTCCGATCCAGAACGTCCGACCTCGCCAGGGAAGTCCTTCTCCAAATTGACTCCCAGCTCTGTTGTCGCACTCCACTAAAGCAGATTGAGCGCGACGTTCCAGAACAGTTCAAAAGCGTGGTGCTAGCTGACGAACGTTGGTTTCGCCCTGCCACGGTCTCCTTGGTGCTCGGTGCCGATGTGTATCCGCACATCATCCACCCCGGTATCTTGCCGAGTACCAACGGTCTTCCAATGGCCCAAAACACGGCATTTGGTTGGGTGCTATCCGGCACATGTGGCCAATAAATTCACTTGCAATACATTGCAAGGGGGGGAGGATGTCGATGCCAGATCTTATTTGTATGTTAGCATTACAGCACTCTCCCTATGTAAATACTTTAACACTAACATTACATTACATTACATAGAACACAGTCACGACATGTAACTAACATTACATTTTACATAAACATATGTCACTTTCACTACATACACATATACACATACATACTTATATTCTACAAGTTCTACCGCCACAGCACACGAAGTGCATTTCTACTGAAAATAAAAGTTTTAATTACAAAGTCAAAAGTGCATTTATTCTTTGTGACACCACCACTCCAAACACACAATGTTAACTTTGCACTATATTTGGATCCTGTTGGCTTTTCGCCTAATTGATTATCTGGATCTACCATAATTAAGCGGAGGAAAAAGCTAATAAAACAAAAATAAAAATAAAAAACTTTTTAAAACGCACAAACTTTTCGACAAACTTTTTAAGCTACCCTCGCACAAACACTGCAAGTATGTAACGAAAACGACAAGCTTGCCTACTGAACACACATACGCACGTAATGCGTTATGTGTACAAGCAAACGAAAAAGGTCCAAGCGACCGAAAGTAAGCAAGCCAAACGTTTACTGCAGCCAATTGTGGGCAGCAGCGTTAGAATATGCGGGGTGCGGGGGAAAGAGAGCAAGTGAGAGAATTTGGCGCGAGCGCACACACAAGCAAACGAATGTAATTACAGCTGCTCAAGCCAAGCTTGAACTGCAAGCAAAACGAAATGAAAAGAACAAACGAAATTGGCGCGAGCGCACGCACAAACAAACCAATGTATTGGACCGAAGCAAGCAAAGAGCGAAGTTAGGTGAACGAACGCCCAAACGAACAGATGTTGATGCCCAAAACTGTGAACAAGCGTTGTGTGTATGTATGTGCAAGTGCAAATATATGTCTGTATGTATTTACATATATTTGTACGTAGCCTTTAAACAAAGAGAAACTGCGACACTTTGCATTTGCACAAACACACAAACAACGAAATATGCAATAGATAGACCACTTTTTTGTTTGTTTATATTAAAGGTAAATGTTGCCGTTTTGTTTATTGTATTTGTAATAAAGTTATGTGCCAAATTATATTATATTGTGTTTTCAATAATTATGATGACATATATATACATATGTTTGGATGCAAGTTGATTTAAATTAATAAATATTGTACATAACTTTATTATTTAATGCAAGAAAATTATATTAAAAAACAAGGGGGTGAGTGCCAAAGGTTGAGCTGTTTTATACGTGTAATGAAAAATCTAATAGTTTTTAGATTTAATAAACTTTCTGAAAATGCAATAACTACAAAAAAAGACGCGGCTTTCGTGTAAAATGTAGCGAGTGTATTGTGTTGGCTTCAGTGCACAAACGACGATTAATTCTAGCTTAGCCTAAGCAAGAGCGTGGACCACAGTTCGGCCGCACGCAATGTTAATTCGCCGTCGGCAAAGTCATTCGTCAATCATTTTCAACGACGAATTCCGTGAAGGTCGTCCAAAACGTCCGTTGTGCCAGAGAACATTGATGCCGTGCGTGAACTAATAATGCAAGATCGTCATGTGACATACCGGGAGATAGAGGCATCCTTGGGCATTTCTCCCACCAGCATACATTCGATATTACATAAACACCTGACCGTAAAAAAGGTTTGTTGTCGTTGTGATCCCGCACAATTTGACAATCGCTCAAAAAAAGGCTCGTGTCGATTGGTGCAAAGAAATGTTGAAAAAATACGATCGCGGTGCTTCAAAAGATGTTCATAAGATCGTCACAGGTGACGAATCTTGGATCTATGCGTATGAGCCCGAAACAAAACAACAATCGACCGTGTGGGTCTTCGAAGACGAGCCAAATCCAACGAAAGTTGTTCGTGGAAGAAGCACTTCGAAGCAAATGGTCGCCTGTTTCTTCGGCAAAACTGGTCATGTGGCGACTGTTCCGCTTGAGCAACGAAGGACGGTCAATTCTGAGTGGTACACCACAATTTGTTTGCCTGAAGTCTTCGGAGAAATTCGAAAAACAAACAAGAGAAGACGAATCATTCTTCACCATGACAACGCGAGCTCTCACACATCGGCTCAAACCAGCGCCTTTTTGACCGGCCAAAACGTCGAATTGATGGGTCATCCGCCGTACAGCCCTGACTTGGCACCCAATGACTTCTTTTTATTCCCGCACATCAAGAAAAAAATGCGTGGTCAACGATTTTCGTGCCCAGAAGATGCTGTTGAAGCGTTCAAAAACCATGTTTTGGAGGTGTCTCAATCGGAGTGGAAAAAGTGCTTCGACAATTGGTTTGAGCGCATGCAAAAGTGTATAAATCAGGCTGGAGAATACTTTGAAAAACAATAAAACAATTTTTGATGATAAATATTCGCATTTTCATTATTAGGCCAGAAATATATATAGCAGCCCTCGTA
>JBAMBK010001800.1:0-116366 GCA_037043435.1 Drosophila suboccidentalis
ACAATAAATACATGGATGTTTACCAATTTTGTTCCGCTGACGAGACACTAGAAAAAAAAAAAAAAAAAAAAAAAAAAATCATATCCATATTCATAATCATAATAAGAGATAATCCGGAATCTAGTTGGCATTTGTCGTCTATTTAAAATAAAAACTTAAAACACATTTCACGTTCCACTAAAAAAAGAAACAGTTGTACTATTCCACATCCGTTTATCATTCATAAGCAAGCAACTGATCAGAATGACCTTTTTTTTCTTCGTTCAATTTGCGTAAAGTTTACGCCGTAAACATTTTGCAGAAAAAGGGCGACAACACCAAACGGTGCGCCTTTACTATTTGCCCCTCCGCGTCCCAGATCTCCACGACATTCGTGATTTTGTGTTGAAATTATTCACTTACTAGCACTTACGAGATTTGTTTCAAGACCAATTTCACAATATTTAAGCAAATTTTGTATGTTATTTTAAGCAATAAAAACACGTTTGTTTTGGAAAACGGTACAAATTGGTCACTTGTACGTGCTGGCATCAACGAGATTTGTTTCAAGACTGGCAGAAATTCCTTTTCGTTCTTGTTCTCTCCTCTTTGTTTTCGTTTCCCTTACAAAGCGACGCACAATCGTTTCTTCTTGTTTCTTTCAAGTTTTCGTCCTTCTCTTTCGATGCAGGCGGAGCTTGTTTCTGCTTTTTCTTATTTCTTTCCCTCCTCTCGTTCAGAACAAAACAAACAGCACACACACATGTAAGGCGGCGGCCATTAAAATTCACACGTACGCTCCGAGAATGACAACCGAAGAAAAACAGCTGTTTTGTGCAGGCGCGCCGCCAACTTTCTGCTTAATTCTGTTCGCCTGGTGAAAGAGCTCAAAATTTGAGCTCCTTTCACGGAGCGGGCTACCTAAAAGTGGCGCATTCGAAATTTTCAAGCTAGAATTTTGAAAATTTTACCAGAATTTTTGTTGGAATTTTCTCAATATTTTAAGATTTTTTTCAGAACATTTTTCCTAACTTCGCAACGCGTGGGCCAAATTGCACCAAACCAATTTCAGAATAAAGTTTATTATTTTAGCTAATTTTGGATTTTGTTGCTTTTTTGATTTTTGTTTTTTAAATATTTTAAATTGATTTTTGAAAATTCTAGAGATTTGACATGGGACCAAAATTTGTATCGATGTTTGTTGCGAGCGAGAAAGAAAACAAAACAAAGAAAAAAAGAGCGAGAAAACGGACTAACAGAACATACGGAGGACTAACATACATTTAACAGAACATATGGAGGTGATGTTAAATTTAATACTGAAATGTTAAATGTTGGCAGTGCTGCCAGAACAAGGTGGCTATCCAAATCCAAATGGCAACAACTGACCAAATGACCAACTGAACTAAATGACTGAAAAATGAACTTGGTCAGCAAATTGAACTAAAAAGCCCAACTCTAGTGCGTACTGCCAATTTAATGGGAATACCCGCTTTTATATGTGGTCTTGCATTGTGTGTCGTTTCGTTCTGAAAAAGCTTGAATGAACGGGTCATTAAGATTAAAGCCTAGTACTGACGTCAGATAAAGTTTTAGCGGCGTAAAGTGCTCATTCTTTCGCTGTCGACGAGCGTATGGACAGTGTTGTCAACGCAACACGAAAAAATAACAATAAGTTGAATGGTAACTCTATGCGTCAACAGCGGTTGATTTTAAATATGAACATGCAGAACTGATTTGGATAAAAGAGGAGAGAATAGGCATTGAAAAATGCAAATTAAAGTTAATAGAGGAGAAATATGCGATGGCACGCAAGCACAGCGGGTATTGGGTGAACCCATCGCTTTTGAACTTTTTACGTGGATTCTCACTCTATATTAATGAAAAAATGCAAAGTCTTTGGTTTATATCTATAAAAACAATTTTAGTTTTCGCTCTTGCTTATAATTCATTAATATTGTAGTCGTTATTGACAATGTCGCTGTTTTTTGTCAAAGTTGCGGCCATTTTTATGAATTTATGTGAGTGAGCGAGAAAGGTATATCAGCGAAACTCTAAACAGTTCGTTGTTACGCCAGGCCAGTCAGCTTTTTCAAGCAGTGCTGGATAACGCCCGTTCCTTATCTGGCAACTCTGTTTTTAGTTTCAGTTTAGTTGACGTCCGGACCGACAAGCGGAGATAAATGTCGTCTTCTTCTTATTCACCTTACGCCAGCGTTTTTTTTATATGGAGTTTGACCTTACGCTAGGCCCTTTTTCTGACGTCAGTACTAGGCTTAACGATAAAAGATAAGATAAAACGTGCGCATCTCAATTTGAAGGCAACTGATCTGCCAGTGCCAAATTAAGTTCAAAATAATAAATATTTATTACGGATAAAATGTATAAATTTATTTTTTACATATAAAAAAAATCTGAATTATGTTTTTGGTAGAAAGTATTTTCCAACAATACTATCGATATTACCCTCTCAAAATATCGATAGTTGGCCAGCTCTGAGTAATCTAAGCAATTCTTTGGAATTTGAGTATCGCGCGCAAAATGTATCGCAACAAGTATTTTAACTGCATTCAAAGCTGGTCACACTTATCGCGAGGTTGTTAGATTGCGCATTAAAATTATTATTAGAAACAAACAATAAATGAATGTATGTTATATATATAAGTCGTATTTGTTAGTCGAGTTATAGTAGAAAAGCGCAGGTAAGTTTTCGGACTCTCGGCTGCCTAGTGTTGTACCATAGATACCAATAGACGCATTTGGTTCAGACAAGACAAATTGAACCGCGCATTTTTTTGCATAGTCAACAGAGTTTGTTTTTTACAGACATTCCAAAGATGGGTCGTGGTCGAATTCGAAAGAAACAAATGTCTTCGGACTCGGATAGTGAGGGTTCGTCCTTGCCCCCAAAAAATAAAAAGTCCAAGCAGAGCATTCCGTCCGACGAAGATGATGAGGAAATGGTTGTGGAGGCATCAACGTCTGCTGCGTCCCGGAAGCGCGCCAACAAAAATTCAACGTCAAATTTTTACCGCAAGACATGTGAAAATCCCTCGGTAAGAATCAGTATTATATTTTTGTAATTTATTTAATCAATTGATTTCATTTGCTTTTAGATTGAACTTACTGTTCAAAGCTCATTCAGCCGCTGTGGTAAAATAATCTCAATACGTTTGAGAAACTTTATGTGCCATTCTAATTTATACATCGAGTTCGGGCCAAATATAAACTTTCTCGTTGGCAGCAATGGAAGCGGCAAAAGTGCGGTAATCACAGCACTTGCCTTAGGTCTGGCTGGTAGCGCACGGGCCACAAGTCGCGCCAGCAGCATACAGAGTAAGTTAACTAAATTATTCAATTGATCATCTCAGGACTAATGATTCTTTCTGTTTAGAACTAATCAAAAATGGCGAGACAAATGCGACCATTGAGCTAACCCTATGCAATACGGGACTGCGACCATTTAAGCCAGAGATATTCGGTCCTCAAATTACTGTGGTACGCCACATCCGACAGTCGTCGTCGACCTATGAGATGAAGGACGCGCACAAAAGGAGCGTATATAGGAAGCTGGAAGAAATTCGTCGTATGTTGCTATACTTTGGCATTAGCGTTGAGAATCCTATTTTTGTCCTCAATCAAGAAGCTTCACGTGAATTCCTTAAAGAGTGAGTGTACTTTTTATATGAGTCGTTCAAAATTAATTGCAAACCTAATGTAATCTCAATAGCCTCGAGCCGGCTTCGAACTATAAACTGCTGATGAAGGCAACGCAGCTGGATCTATGCGCGATCAGCTTAACCCAATGTCACGAGCAACGCGAACGCTATAGCTATGATCTGGACATGCTTAAGATGGTAAGACGTTCTATTAACTACACGTCTCTTCTAATTAACAGCAATTTTAACTTGACAGAAAAAAGATAGGTTGAAACATTTGTGCAACGAAGAAGAGGATAAGTTGAAGATCTTAAAAAATAAAGAGACTATTAAGGTAATCATATTTTATTGTTGTATACAGAACAGAAATAATTGTATTTCACATCAATTTTAAATAGATTCAATTGAAAGAGGCTAACACCATGCTGGCCTGGTTAAAAGTAACCAGAATTCAGGCTGATCTAACCAAAATGGAGCATACACTTCAAATTATTGAGAAGAAAAATGCTGACTTATCACAGAAAACAACGCAGAAGAACGTGACACAAGATACATTCTCTCAACAATTGCAGTATGTAAGCAAATAATTGAATATTACATGTAATTCAATACTCCCTCCCGCTTTATAGGAAATGTGAGGAAACGAAGCAACAAATCCAGGAAAAATATCAAACTCAAGATGCAAAGCTCAGGGCCGCCAAGCGAAGCGTTCAAGAATGCCTTTACCAATTCAGTTCAATCAGGGCGGGCATCAAGAATGTTGAGAAACGCCTGAAGGAGGAGCAAACAACATTTGACGGCTGTCAGAAGCATATGAAAAACTATCATGCTGACTATTCGGAAGTTAAACGGCTCAGAGAGCTTAACAACGCCACACTAGCGACTCTCAAAGCAAAGGTAGAGGAGAGTAATAACCTTATTTCACGGCTGAGGAATGAACAGAACGACATTAAGAACCGAATACCGGCTACCAAAGAACGCGTTGAGTCTGTGAAAAATGAGATAAGCAAACTACAAAATACTGAGCGTATGTATAACTATTTATCTTTGGAGAATCGAATGAATATACATATATACCAATAATTTCAGAGAATTTACGATGGGAAATGGACTCACTGCTACGCAACAAATCGAATAAAATGTCTGTTTATGGCGAGAACGCTATGAAAGTTGCCATTGCGCTTAAAGCCCAGTATTCGGGCAGTAATGCTCATCACATGCCCCGTGGACCAATTGGCATGTACATCACTGTACCTAATTCCAAGTATCGCGATCTCATTGAGAATCAACTTGCTCATTGTTTGCGCTCATATATTGTTAGCACCGACAAGGATCGTCTATCATTAAGAGCTCTCCTTCAAAAATCCTACTCAAGTGGTATGCCTACCATTGTCACAAGTGCCTTTACCAGCCGCGTCTACGATGTATCCAAGTACAGAGTTCAAGCTAGGGCACCAAATACGATGGTTCTGATGGATTTGATAAGGTAGGCTTTACATTAACTTTAAGCGGAGAATTTTCATATAAATACCTGGCTATTATTTATAGATGTGATGATCCTGTAGTAATGAACTATCTCATTGATACTATGCGCATTGAGACGGTGTTGGTTACCGATTCCAAAGAGACAGCCGAACTCCTAACTTCGAATACAGAAAATGTGCCACACAATTTGACTAAAGTACTTGTGCCTAACTTGAAACTGGAGTATTGTCCATCGCCCAACTATGCTGTCTACTCATTTCACATTGCCGCAGCTCGTTTCATTCAGGTCAACGTGGATGATCGTATTCAGCAATTAAAGGCCGAGCAAAGTAGTCTTCAGGAGCGTGCTGCAATGATGCAACCACAGTATGTTGAGGCTAAACGAATGCTAGACATTGATCTTCAGGAGATAAACAAGAAAAAGGAGTTAATTAATACCCATCACTCCGATAATACAAGAGCAATGCAAAAAATTATGGATATTGAAAATTTCGAATACCGCGAGTTGCCCGCACTAGATGTGCTTGTAAGTTGGCTCTAAACTGTTAACCGTTTAATAGACTAATCTCCGGGTATTTTATATTTTTGCTTTAGGAAACTCATTTAACTAGCAGCCGTGAAAAAATGGAGAAATGTAAGCAGGAGCGTGAACAATTTGAAGAACAACTTCGTGAAATCAACGGGCGTAAAACTAAAGCTGAAGAGGAAGTTACAATTGAGCAAAGTGCCCTCGACACTTTAAATAAAAAAGCATCGAGTGTTGAGACAGAAGCTCAGGAATTACAAAATAAAATGCGTGATTTGGATCGGCATTATGAGGAAAATCAACGTCGTTATAAGCAAACCAATGAGCTAATGCAGTCGATGTTAAAAAACAAAAGAGAATTGCAGGATGATTTGGAAAAGGCGCGAAAAGATGCACAAAAAGTTGGTGACTTCATTGAAACGAATAAAACCGAAGAGAGAATACTCGACAAAATAAGCCATTATAAAGCAAAGATGAAGCATTTCGAATCAATGAACATAATCAGCGAGGAGGTAGAACGCAAGCTGGCTTCATTGCGGGACAATCTTAAGACACATTCCGATAATTTGGGACATATCTTGAATATTGTGGAGAAATTGCGCATCGCATATCATACACGGGCTCAACGATTTCAGCGTTCACGTTTTCATTTCTTCACCATGGTGCAGTTTCAGTTTAAGGTAAAACTCCCTCTCAACTGTGCTTTTATAAAATACTTAAATTCATTTAATTTTGCATTTCAGCAAGCTCTCGTTTGCCGACAATTTGAAGGTGATTTGGAACCTAATCATAGAGAAAAGACATTGGATATAAGTGTTTATCCACCAAGTGGAAATAAGACATCAAATACGAGAAGTTTGTCCGGTGGTGAAAGATCATTCACTACCGTATCTCTACTGAAAGGCCTTTGGAGCACCTCGGATCATCCATTTTATTTCTTAGACGAATATGACGTTTTCACAGTGAGTTTAATGAACCTTTTAATTGTGCTCTTTATGCATTAAATTATTCAATTTCTACAATGCAGGATGAAGTTAACAGGACATTTATTACAAAACTACTCATTCAAGAGGGCTTGGATTATCAAAACCGACAGTATTGTTTTCTTACTCCACAAGATACTAAAGTTGATGCAAACCATCTTATAACAGTTCATAAGTACGTGTAACTTAATCATTTTCTTTAGTTTATCCCCTATAATTGGCATTTGAATATCTAATTTTTCAGATTGGAAGCTCCAGAACACTAAAATGAATACTTGGTTCTCTAAAGTTGCTAGACAACGACACATCCTTCCAAAAAAATTTGTACGGTTTATTAAATTACATAGTTTTAATGTTGTTTACCTTTATAATGTTCAGTTTAAGAATTACTGATTAAAAATTAAGTTTAAAAAAAACTTCCTTTTTTTGTCATATGGCAACTCTGAGCCGATACAATATGTGGCAACGCCAAAGTATTGTGCATGATACGTTCAAATGGTATGACAAGCACATGTTGCTTGAAAGCCGGAAAGATGTCATATTTGGTAACTTTGCTATCTGTAAAAGTGTAAAGTCTGGTAACATTATTTGCAAAAGCCGACACAAATTTTAGAGAGAATTTATCATATTTAGAGAGCCCGTATATTTTTCACATTCACAAATTTCTGATTTGTGGCATCATACTGTCTGAACGTACCTTGAGAAACCCAACAAACAAATAACCTCAAAGCGATACCGGAGAGAGAAACGGCATCGTTGACATTTTTGTTATTATTATTTGTAATTTAATTAATAAAATACAGCAATGAGTCGAAACTACAAAGAAGATCAGAGCAATGAAGTAGAAGCGCTCGATTCCATATACTGTGGAGAAATGGAAGGTAATTAATAATCGCATTCCCACAACATGCACAAGATTTGCAATACAAATACAAAAAATGAACCTTTTAGTTATCCAGACAGAGCCTTTTCACAAATTTCAAATTCCCATTGCCACGGAGGAGTACTATGCCGAAACAAACGAGGACAGCGAACAAGGTTTGGCGTGCAAGCTGGTGTTTACGTATACTGCAAAATATCCCGATGAAGCGCCTGTGGTAGAAATTGAGGAGGCTGAAAATTTTGAGGATAACTTTGAAGGGCAACTGCTGGAACACTTGCGTCAGACAATTGACGAAAATATTGGCATGGAGATGATATTCTCGCTGGTAAGCAGTGCACAGGAATGGCTTAACGTACAATGGGATGAGCACAAGAAGCATCAGGATGATGAACGGGCGCGCAAGGTGCAAGAGGTCGAGGAAGCGGAAAGGAAAAAGTTTGAGGGCACGCGTGTCAGTGTCGAGACTTTTATGAAATGGAAGCTGGACTTCGAGGAGAGCACGGGCATTGCTGCGAAGCGGGAGAAAAATAATGATTGCAAGAAGCTGACGGGTCGAGAGTTGTTCATGTGTGATAACACACTGAACGATTCCGATATCAAGTTTCTATTGGAGGCCGGAGATAGCATTGAGAATGTTAAAATTGATGAAGCATTATTCCAAGATATTGGCGAACTGGATTTGGATGATGATGAAGACGATGAGGATTGGGTTCCCGGCGCCGATGACGACGATGATTGAACCTGTGCTGCGATATTAAAATAACTCTTATCTAAGGCATACTCGTGTATTGTAAACAAAGAAAAAGCTCAACATTAAAGTTTGGCAAATAAAATGCTAGCGTGTTATTAATCCAATCCGTTTGGACTCTGCAAACTCATCTCGGATAATCTAAGTCCATGGCTTTGAACAGATTGGATATCATCCAGGTCAAAGAACTCCTCATCACTCTCATCGGTGGTTGTTGGTTTGGCTTGGGTTGAGCTTTTCTTGGCAGCTGGAAGGACTTCGCGCGGAAAATTAAGTTTTGGCCATGAACCTGGTTCTAGCTTTGGCATGGTTATCTCCACCTTGGTGCCATACATTTGCACCGATGCTTTTTCAACATTTATAATCTGTGTGGGGGGAGGAAATGTTGATAGTTAGAAATTAAGTATATTTAAGATATAATTACAAATTTGCATTCTTACACCACGCAGTTCGAGGTCCAAGTTAAACGTAGCATTTTCCTGCTCTGGGAACACCAGCTTTACGTGCAGCCGAATGGGATTGACTTCAATGACACTTTGAGCATAGTGATATTTTTTGGCATAAATTGCAACAACAACATTCGTGGCCGTCTGATGCCAATCATATCGGCATTTCACTACCATCTTGTCTGCGTCCTGCGAAAAGAAACAAAACAAGGGTGAATTTCAAAATGACCTTCCGACTGATTGATTCTTACATCTTTAATCCATTTGTGCTGACCATAGACACATCCCTTTTGTGCCATGAACTGAGCAAAATCGGAGGTACGCTTCTGGCAGCACGACCAGAATTTCATGCCTTCATGAAATATAGGAACTCCAGGATGATGAGTGCATTCGCTATAGTCGCTGCTTGTGTTTGTATAAGAGTAAGCGCATCCGTTGTTCTTGCAACTGGTGCCAATAGCAATGCCACTAAAATTAAGTAAAGTCGTTCAGAATGGAATACAAATTGGCAGCGTTAATCAGTTACCCATCATCAGTTGCAGCTTCAATTGGCGCAGCGACAGTGTTGATTTTCAACGAGTCAATGGTCTCTTTCAATGCTGGGGCCACTGTCGGCTGCAAGGCAGTCAATGGCGTATCGATAGCGGGCCTGGGAAGCGATTCCCTTATGGGAGCCCGCACCTCAATTTCAACTTCTTTGTCGGCCGCCTCATTATCTTTGGCCGGTTTTTCCGGCTCGGGAGGCTTAACATTCGAGTGTTGGGCCAATGTACATCCTTTGATATTGAGGAACTCTGTAAAGTCAACCGACTTTTTGCTGCAGCACGACCATCCTTTATAAGCATCATGGAAGAATGGCTCACCTGGATGATGCCGGCAAGAGTCTGCGCAAAATAAAATGTGTTGTGAGCGTCTTATGTTACGCTGTAAATGTGTTCTACAAACCATCCGAGTTGGTGGTTGGATCAAAGAGTTGGCCGCAACCTCTGTTATAGCACTGCTGCATGTTTTCTTTTAATATATTTTTAATAATTATTTTTGTCGTTTTTTTTTAGGTCTAGAAAATTCGCCAATAAGAGAAGTGTGGAGGTCGGGCGATTTTAGTGCTGCCAACTTAATTTCAGCTGGAGAAATAAAATGATTTGTGTAGGTAAAAAAATTATTATCGATAGATAAGTGCATATGCTTATCGTTGTAACGCCTTTTTGATTTTTATTAAAATTTCTTAACATTTTTGCAATAATTTAGCAATAAAGTACAACTAAAATAATCCAAAAAAATTAGAAATTAGATAAAATAATGGAGTTCATTTTAAAGAATGTTTGGCATGAACATAAACGATGTAACGCCTTTTTGATTATTTCGTTCGTACTGGATCCGCTTAGAACACACACATTAAAAAAAAACCTGTACTGTGGTGTGATTGCTTAGAAAGGTAACCAGCAGTACGAGAACAATTAAAAGAGATAGTCAATGCAAATTATGTTAATTATGGGGGCTCATTTCGGGAGGGTCTTTAAACTTCTCGGTATGTGGCGAACAGTCGCAAACCGGAATTGAAATACAAATCAATCAATGCAAATCTACTGAAGGTCAACTCGGGCTTGGTGGTCTACGTGATCTATTCTATAAGGATTTGCCAGACAATACACTCACAGAGGGGTGTATGTGTGAAAATAAATTGTGAGTCATGTGTTAGCCAAGTTAATTAAAAACGGGCATGGTAACTAACACCAATCCGAATGTCGAAAAGTTATACTAAGAATACCAATATTTGGATACAACAATTAGGAAAATAAAATTAGGAAGCATTTTTTTTTTTAAATAAAAATTTACAATCCAAAAGAAGGACTTAAAATTAATAACAAACTAATTTAGAAGACAGGGTAAGCCAAATTAAAAATATGTTTGTAAAAATCGCGTGACTTACTGTTTAATATTATTTTTCCCAGTTTTTGCACTCACAATATATGTATTTCTTAGTTGAATTTTCCAATGTATGATTTTTTTCATCCTTACTTTGGCTTTGTTTTGTTTTTGTTATTCCTAAAAAAATATTCGGAATTCGTATGAAAAGGACTATTTAGAGGATCAGTCTATATTTCAATCATGATTGTTCGTTTGTCGCCATAAATATGCATTATATATACATTATACATACATACATACATTATATATATACACATACGTGGAAAATGCTTATGGTTTCGTTAGGTGCCTGCGGCGACAAGACATAAATTTAACTAGCGTTCAGCAAAATGTCATTTCATTGAAAATTCTTGTGGTCAACAAGGTTATCAACGCCGATTGCCAATTGGCTCGATTGTGATTGCGATTGGCCTTTGTCGTTTCGGTTGCACTTAATACAAATTATGACAAAGCCTGGCGCCCTCAAACTGCATCCATTTTATGAGCATTCGATTTTTTGGGGGCAATTTAATGTTGGTGGTGGTGGTTACTGGTGTGAATCATGCCACCACCACCAACATCATTGCCGCTGCTAATGATCCGCAATGACTTGTTGCTGTTCTTGTTGTTGTTCTTGTTGCTGTTGTTGCTTTGCATTGTTGTGCAATTGTTTGAGAATTGTAGATTTTTTTTTTCATATTTCGACGCCGCTCTGCCAACTTCTGACAACTGTCCCAGTGTCAATGGAAATTAACACCGCCGGCACCGGCTTGGCCTATACTAGGCGTATACGTAATTTAACATACAATGGCAACAGACAGTAACAAAAACAAAAACAACAATAACAACAACAAAGTCAGCATGCAATTGTGTGTTGCAGCGTGTCATGCTGTTGTAAAATGCAAAGGCACAGATTTCTTGCAATTCGCCTAGCGAGCAACAACAACAACAAAAGCAACAACAACAATAAGATACAAATAAACATTCCAAACCCAAACCCAAAAGCGAAGCCAAATGACGATGACGATGACGCGTATTCAGTTCACACTTTGCTGGCAGTTCCAGCCTCAGTTTCTGTTGCTGCTACTGTTTTTTTTTTTTTTTTTTTGGAGTTGGCGTCGGCGTTGGCGTTTTCACTGAATCGATAAGCATCAAACTGATTCAATTGTTGTGCATATATAAAAATATAAATGTACATGTAATTACGCAATTTACAACAACAATAACAACAATAACAACAACGACAACAAGTCGCGGCAGCAATGATAAGAAAGCTGATTTGTTAGCTTAACGCTTGCGCGCTTTCAAGTTCGTTTCCTGAGTCTTTGGTTTTTTGGGTGCATGCATTAACAATTGCAACAGACTGTTGCACAGTCAGTCAGTCAGTCAGTCAGTCAGTCAGTTAGACAGTTAGTCAACTGCATGACAACATGTACAACACATAATGTAAGTTAAAACAACAAATTGCATATATTTTACACATTTATTTACAAGAGAGTTAGATATATGGTATTTTGCCTAGGCGCCTCATTATCTGACTACTTACACATGACTCGACTCTGGACTCTCGACTCTTGGCTCTCGACTCTCGACTGTTGGCTCTCGACTCTGTTCGCTTTGGATTTGAAAAACTCACTTTGCCTCAGAAGTAAGTGTATCGCGTATGGGTATATGGACTGCTATAAAAATTATATGTTGCATATGATGTATCGGGCGTTTGAAATGTGGTGCTGAAATACGTTGGATCCACACCGCCAGCCGCTGCTGCCACCGCTGCCACAGCTGCAAAAGTTGAACAAAACATAAAAGAAAAGGACAAGAAACAAAAAGCAAAATATGTCAATTCATTTTGGCGGTCATTTGGTCACTTGGCGTTATTACGAATTACAATTACAATTACAATTACAATTAATATTGTTAAGCTTGGGCGGGTGCACTTGGGATTAGTGGAATTTGCTTAGCTGCCAGTGTGCCAAGTGGTTGTGGTGGTGTTGTTGTGGTGGTAACAAATTCCAAGTGTAGGCGTTAACACTGACCAGCTCACACTCAATATTGTGTGCATGAAGGTTACGTGCGGCGTCAATCACGTCGTCAACATTCTTGTCAAGTGTGCGGCCAGTTGTTGTTGTTGTGGTGGTTGTGATTGTGGTGTTACTGTTGCTGTTGTTGTTGCCGGGGCGTTGGCATTACGAATTAGAATGCCCGCTCAAATTCGATCGCTGGTTGTCGCCTGCTTTCCATATACTCAAAACTGGGTGGGTGGTTGTTGCAACTTGTTGCCACATTCATCTACTGCCGCATTGAGCCACAGTTGGAGCCACAACCACAGGCAGTCCTCATCAGGAAGCATAACTCGGCTGCGTAAGGTCGTTTTTGTTCAGAGAACTTTGGGCTTGCAAAATTAATTACACAATAGCCATTTGGCAGTGCTATTGGCTGGCAGTATTGGCCATGTTTTGCTACCAAAACGGCAATCGTGCATAAATTGTCAAATTGTAAAAATTATCTCAACTTAACGTCGCGTCGCGTCGTTCGTTGGCTTTGTTCGATCGTTTGTTGTGTCCATTGTGAAATGTCTTTCGATTCATTTGTGTACTAAGTGAGTCGACCAAGTCCTCGGGCTGCTGTTGGACAACTGGACTATTGGCCTGCTGGCGGCTTAACCTACTGCTTATTGGCTGCAACAAAAAAAGTTGCTCCATTTCGTTTTACTTTTTTTTTTCCTTGCTTTTTCATGCGATATGCAAAAAGCAAAACAGCAAAAAACAGTTGAAAAAAAATTGTAAACAACAAAAAACTGCAAACATATTTTCAAATGCATTAGACCCGCATATCATTGAGTGTTGTCTCAAAGTCCCCATATGCAAATGTGTATGTGTGCGCTCATTGACTCTATAGACACATATATATATATGTATATATACTTTGCCATATGCAACTCAAGTCTTGATTGCTGCTGTATAGCACCTGCTGATCACACATTTAAGGTTCATTCAAAACTTTTCACATTTTGCTGCATTTAAGTTTTCCTATGTTTTTCAGTGAGTATTATAGAAAGAATATTAAAATTTTTGGAGCAGTGAGAGTGCAAATTAAATAAAAGTGACTAAAAACTGTTGTAGGCCACTTTTTAAATTTTCATCCTAACATCATTAAACTCATTTTACAATACCTATGATGTTTAATTTATACAAAAAATTGACAAAAATGTGAAAAATGTGAAAGTTTATTATATATCTGATCGAAGTTTAAATTCTATCTATGATTTAAGTATATTGAAAGTTTAACAATTTTACGTGATTTTAAAAAATATACAAGGTAAAAATATATACACAAATTTCTAAATTTTCATTGGGAATATGTTACTTTAATAAATAAAATCTGCTCGTTTAAAAAAACCCACCTTAACAGTTGAAAAAAATGTTTCAGACTTAAATTATATTTCTTATATTTTCTTGACTTTAAATTTGCATTACTTTGTCAAAAGTAAATAAATTTACATACCGTCCACAAATGGAAATTGGGTACAAATCTATAATTTCCATATTTGTATTTCCTTGACTTTGAATTTGCATAACTTTCTCAAAATTAAATCGATTTTCATTCGGAATGTCTTTGTATAATTCAATGAAGTTTTCGCTTAAACATTACTTAACTTTGGGAATACCAAGTGTTGTCTCTGTCAATCCTAATCATAATACGCTTTTCAAGCGGCATAAATAGAGAGACTACAAAGTTGTGTCTTTCTGGTGCCCACTCAAATGTGAAGCTGCTGTAGTGAAGAGTGTAGCCCACGTCGATACTGTTTTTATTTTTGTTTATAAATTTACCATCGTATTTCCCCCTGCCACAAAGCCCTGCCGACGAATAAAGTACGAGGCCGTCACAGTTCGATTTGTGTCGCTGCACTTCAAAGCTGGCGCTGTTAATTAGACGCTTGTTTTGTGTGCACTTACAATAATTGCTACAAGAAATCATAATCATACCAAAAACTATCAAAAAGCCAAAGTGGTGCATTTGAATGTAAAAATCAAAAATAAAACAAACAAAAATATACAAAAATATATTCATTGTCGAACTAAATAAAAGGAAAAGAAAATGCAAACATAAAAATACTTTGTATATGTGTTTTTTTGTTTATACGTAATTTGTTTATTTATAATTTAGTTTAAAAATAATTTTCGGGTTACAAAAATAATATGAAATCAAAATCAAAAATCATAAATACAATTAAAAAACTGGCAAATTAAAAAGACAACATAAAAGTTCATAAAAGCAAAGAATAAAAAAAGTGTAATTGGTGTTTTTTGCAAATAGATAACAATAATTAAATTAAATAATACCTAATAAACAACTAATATATTGATTATTATTATTATAATTATTTTTTGTAATGTTAGCATGTGCGTGTGTAGGTGGGGGAGGGGGTGGGGTGTGTATTGTGGTGTGTTGGGATAGGATATGGGATTGCGGGTAGCGGATTGCGGATTGTGGTTGGATCGAGTGCTGCAAGCGCTCAAATTGCAATTAACTGTGACGCGCATTTCCGTTTCCGGTGCAGCAGTGGCATTGTGATGTGTGGGTGGGCAAAGGTGCAAACTGTGTGAGTGTGTGTGTGCTTGTGTGTATATGTGTGTGTGTGCGCTTGTGTGTGCATTTAACCAAAGATTGTGCCTGTGAATTGGACATGGTGTGAAGGGTACATTAAATAAAGACAATTATAAAACAATTAAAACAACAATTGCATTAACTAAAAGACTGCGCATATTTAAACACTACTTCAATTGCACTAATAAAGCTTTTCGTCTGTATGTGTATGTGTGTGTGTGTGTGTATGTATGATTGTATATATGACTGTTTTGTGTGGGTGATTTTGGCATTGGCCTAGGTTCTACATTAATAAATTGCTTAGACCGAGCGTCTGAATGTATTACTTTGTTGCGGTGGCACAAAACCGAAACCAGAGGCGCCAACAACAACACCGCTCGACTCCTCAATTGCATCTGGCGGCGAGGGGGGGAACACAACGGGGCCTGCAATGCACGATAAAAAAACAGTAAAGAAGAGAAATTTAATTTATTTTGTCACAATCAACTTTGTGGGTAAACTTTTCACATTTCAGTTTAATCTTTAAGTAATTTATTTAATTTATTTTTAAGTATACTTAGATACTTGTATTCTATATTTATTTATTTATAATTATTATTATTTGTATTTTTTTTCCATTTTTTATATTTCATTTTTTTTTTGTTTTTTGATTTTATTAATTTGTATATTTTATGTATCTTTCAAAAGGAGTACGGAAAAAGGCAGTGATTAATTGTGTACAAAGTACATATTGTGACTTTAACTTTACCTCGGTTCTGTCGCGGATCGCGAACCTGAGACGCCGAGGAGGGTTGCGCCAGAGCAAGAGGATCATAGGCGAAGCGGGAACGGCCGGGGAATTGTCCTAGAAAGTATTGCTGGCCGGCAGCAAAGGCCAGGCACAAACACAGAGCAGCAATGGTGACTAACTGTAAGCAGAAAATAGAGAGAGACAAATTGATATGATTAACCATATTGTTTGGTAAACAAATGAGAGTACGGTCAAAGCGATTAAACAATTGAAATGTATGCCAATGCCAAAACCAGAGCCAGAGCCAGAGCATGTATAAAAAACAATTAAACAGCCTGTCACACACACAGAATGCCAACTCGTGTACTTGACTCAATCCACGAGTCAATAGAAAAAAAACAGACCAAGTTAACCCAGCCACGAGCCAGTTCTTGGCTTAGTCAGTCACTCAGTCAGTTTCTCAGTCTAACTCATTGTCTCATTTTTCATATGCAGAGCAAATACGTATAATTAGCAACGATTGCACACACAGACAAAATTATACAAAACAAATTTATGACAATTGCAACAGTTTTTACAGTTTCAGTTTCAGTTTACGTTTCAATTTTATATTTACTATCATTTTCACTTTTAGTCGAGCTCTCTCAAATTGTGTGTTGAATCGCCTGACCCAATTCCTGGTTGCTGCAGCGCCAAAGTTAGTGATGTAAATCCAAATTTCGGATCGAGTTTTAAATCGAAAAGTTAAAATAGTTTATCCAAAGACCAAGTTGTCGATATATCGTTAAAAAATATCTAGTTAAAGTACTAGAAAATCGCATCCGTTGTATCTTTACATCACTTATGTTAATAATTTACATGTGTTTAACGTTTTTATTTATGTTAAGCTTCTTCAAAAACTTCCTTTTTACTATATGGGTTCTGTACAGATCTAATCGCGATTAATCGAAATGTAAATCGTCAAAAAATATCGGGAAAATCGCATCCGTTACATTTTTACATCACTTATGTTAATGATTTACATGTGTATAACATTTATATAAATGTTAAGCTTCTTCAAAAACTTCTTTTGTACCTTTAATCGAAATGCTAACATCGGTAAAACAAAGACCGAGTTGTCGATATTTCATTAACAAATTATCGAGTTAAAGTACTAGAAAATCGCATCCGATGTATTTTTACATCACTTATGTTAATGACTTACATGTGTATAACATTTATATAAATGTTAAGCTTCTTCAAAAACTTCTCTTTTACTATATGGGTACTTAACAGATCTGATCCCGATTAATCGAAATGTAAATCTTCAAAAAAAATCGGGAAAATCGCATCCGTTACATTTTTACATCACTTATGTTAATGATTTACATGTGTATAACATTTATATAAATGTTAAGCTTCTTCAAAAACATCTTTTTTACCTTATGATTATTTAACAGATCTAATGCCGATTAATCGAAATGCTAAAATAGGTAAAACAAAGATCGAGTTGTCGATATATCACCAAAAAGTATCGAGTTAATTTTCCGATGTATTTTTACATCGCTAGCCAAAATGCATCCAATCAAATGTAGCGATAAGCGTGCAGCTTTGAGCTCGTTAAGCAGCAGAGATCTGACCACAAGAAGTCAGCTGGAAGCTGTGGCGGCGTTCATCAATGGCCTGCCACATGCTGCATGCTGCATGCTGTGCAAATTGGCTTTGTGGTTGCGAGTACAGAAAAACAAAATGCATTTTTAAAAGAGTGCAAGCTGTCGGCGAGGCGCCTAAATTTATTGATTTCCCATTGAAAAGCTCAGCAGGCCAAACGGAATCTCTTGCTGCAACAAACCAAATTGCAGCCGGGTGTTGCGTCCAATGTCTTACTGTTTTTTTTTTTTTTAAAAGCCGTCTTGCAATTGACGCAGTCTGGACACTAATCATAGGGCCGCATGAACTTAATAGAACGGGTTTACAGCAACAGCTGTCGATTATGCATATAAGTATGTAAGTCCAAGCTAAATCGCACCTGTGCCCACCTTTATTCGCATTCATCCACATATTACCTACCAAGTAATTGGTAGTTGCTTTTGCCTTTGCTTTGGTTTCTACTTGTACTTATTTCTCTTCTATGTATTTGCTTCATTAATTGCCTAATGGGCCGCGCCTGCAATCAATGCAATGAATGCGCCACAGGGCGTATGCGCAATATTTGGTCAGTCAAATAGCAACAAAAATGCTAATCTGCTCAACAAGCTGCTGTTATTGATTTAATATGCTATGCCAAGTGTTTACGAGTACCCTACAAATTAATCAGCAGAAATACATCACAACAAAAAAAAAAGGAACATTTGAAAAAAAAATGTAAAATAAAACAATAACAAAATGGACAACAAGCTGCGGTAACAAGAACCAGCAACAACAATGCTAATTGCTGTTCGCAAAAATATGCATAACAACAAAAGCAACAACAACAACAGAAGCAGAAAACTGAATTTAAACTAAATAATCAAAAAATATGCAAACAAGGCGAACAGTTGCCAACAAGAGACTGAGACTGAGACTGAGACTGAGATTTCGACTTCTTGTCTAGACTTTAAAGTCTCGCCAACTTGTGAAAATGCTTTTAATTAATGCAAGCTGGTTGTTGCTGTTGTTCTCTTTAAGCCAGACTCTGCGTCTATTACCACATCTGAGCGCTACTGTGGCAGCTTCTTAGTACCAGAAGAGCAGTGAGAGAGAGAGAGAGAGTTGTAAGCCAAAGCAATAATTAAGACAACCAACTGTTTAATTAAAGCTTAAAGTGTGGGAGTATTGATTAAGCCATCAACAGACAACTTGGCTAACAAATTGTTTCACCTCTTCGTACTCTGTGCGCAGATTCTAATAGACTGTACCGTACGATTAGTTTCGAGTGTTCTCCGCTCACTATTAAAGCCTCTATATTATTTTGTTTAACTAGTCTAACCAACTAACTATTTATTAATATTATTTTGGTCTGATTGGGCTTTTCTGGGTTTTCCCCAATCCTAGCAACATATGTTGGGCCAATCATTTTCTTTTTCATTTTAGATTCCCCAGAGTTTTTAATTTTATTTTAATTTATTTTGTAATTTAAATATATATATACTTTTTTTTTAAAATAATGTTATATTTTTAGTCTGACAATAAATAAATAAATGTTTAAAAAAAGACAATTAATAAATTTTTAATAAAAATATTATTTAATGATAGCATGGATTTAAAAAAAATTAAAAAAAAGATTAAAAAACTATAAAATAAATGTAAAATTAAAAAACAAATAAAAAAAATAATAATAAGAATTATAAATAAGGCTCATACTTATTGAATTGAACTGAAGTAATCTTTCCTTTATTTCATATATATATAACTATTGGCACCTTAATTTATATGCTTTAACAATAATAAAGTCCTAAAGGCAACTCTCTTCTCTGCTCTTTACTCAGAGTCTGAGCATTTGTGGCTGTGGTTGTTGTTGTTGTTGCTGTTGCAAGTTTGCACTGTGTGGCATGCAACACATGTTAAGCGTCTAAATGTCGTCAGCCATTTGGCCGTTGGCTGCGTTTGCCACATTTCCACACTGCACTTTGCACACTTTGCACATTTGCACATTTGCATCGTTGAATTCTTCGCATAGTTTCGGACAACTTCTCAGTTGTCTTTTAGCTCGAACTCGAACTCCAATTCAAACTTCAACACTGTGTCTGTGATTGTCGGACGTGACAGGCGATTTGAAAGTTATCGTTTAAACTAATTAAATAAATTAAGCGCAGCACTTGGTTAATTCTTATTTTTTCTGATTTTTTTTGTGGCTTGCCGCAAGGAATCCACACGAAGTCGACGAAACCGTGCAGCATGCTAATGTGTGTTAATTTGTTTGACTCGCAGAACAGCGAGTAAAACACAAATTAGAAAAAAACAAAATCAAAATCAGTTTGTATTAAAATTGCTGTCATTCCTCATATGCTGTGCTACACCCCGTCCACCTTATCGAAGCCATAACAAATTAGTTGAACAAATGACCTTAGATATGATTTCGTAATTGGGCGGCGCTTGCTGCTGCTGTTGGTAGCAACAACTTGGCTTGAATTGTTGGCCAACGGCGGCTCATGCGAAATCCCACCCACCCACAACAACCAGAACAACAACAACAATGATTAAGTGTAGCAAGCAACATGTGAGCGTGCCACAGCCCGACAAGCTGCATAAAAACCTAAATCAAAATCACAACAACCACAACAACAACAACTGGACAACAAAGACAACTACATTGGCTTGTTAGCAACAGCTTGACATACCCTGCGGCATGCAGACATTAAGGGTTTACTAGTTGTCTCACCAAATATGCAACAAAGTCAGCAAACTTTTTAGTTAATGACAATTTTCATCTAATATCAATTTTAATAATTTTAAAAAGTCATATACTGATAAGTTACCTCAGTTACTTGCAGGGTATTTTATTGTTGTTCACACCTCCATTGTACCAATTTTTTTTTTAGTGGTTTTTCAATCAGATTTTTCATTTATACTCTGGCATTTATTGGCGTTTAGATTTTGATTGGCTCAAATGTGCACTAAAAATAAATGATTTTTTATTATTTTACAAGCCAAAACACCCAATAAAAAAAAAAAAGAACCAATAAAAAATGCATAAATAAGAGAAAAAAAAACATATTAAATAAATAAAATTGTAAGAAAATGAGAATTCCAACAGGTCGAAATGAACTTTCAATATGATATTCCTGGCAAAGAGTCTGTGGCCAATTTGCATGGGCCAATAAAAGTGACTCATAAGGCTGGAAAACTGCAATGGAAAATGAACTGAAACAGCAACAGCAACAGCTGGAGTGTTAATTAATCTTATTTAAGTAAATGGATTGTCATTTGGCCGAGCAGGCATTACAAATTTTGATGTGAACAATTTGCCAAAGCGCAAAAAAAAGTGAATGTTGAAACAATTGAAGTGCGCTCAAGTTTACGCGACTAACCGACAAAAAAAACAACAAGAAACTGTGAAAAAATGTTGATTATTGTTATCTTTTGTTAATGATTATAACGCCCACGGCAAAGTTGGCAGGCTAACAGATGCTAATGCTCGAACTGTTGCTCCAGGTTAATGCTCGATTGAGCAACTGTTCATTGACTTTCAACGCGGAAGTCCAGAGTTGAGAGAGATAGATAAAAAGAGAGAGAGAGAGACTGTGCCTCTGTTGTACTTGGTGCAACAAGACCAAACCAACAACAACAACAACTAACAACAATAACAAATAATAACTTGGCCGACTTGGTCGATTCAAATTACGTTGAATTGTGTTTAATAGCTGGAAATGATGCCAGGCTAGACATGGTCAGTTGGCTAGTTCCATTGCTTAAGCAATTATCAAAGATCAATTTAAGTCAGCCAGTTAGTTAGGAAGTGCAAATTGCCGTGTGGCAGCGTGAGAATCAAGACACTTTTCCTTTTTCCTGCCTAAATGGCTGACCCATTAAATCAAATCAATTTGAAACGAGTTCAAGTTCAAATTGTGCTGTGAGCGGAGCAAATTTGTAGCGTTTAGAGAGACTGACAAAATGGCAAAGACAACACACACACACACACATGTGTGTGTCCCCCATCCCCTTATAAATATGGTAATCGCCTGTCTTGGACCTCGTCCCGTGTCTCCCAAATCTAAACGATAAATCTAACATAACTATTTTGCAAGCCAAAAACGTTGTCATGTGGGCAGCTCCACGCTCTCCAACTGGAGCTATGTGGCTATATATAATATGTGTGTATGTAACTATAGTGAACATGTGTATGCCAGGCACTTGCCATGCACCATGACTGACTGACTGACTGACAGACTTGGTCTTGGACTCTGTCTTGGATTTGGATTTGGACACGAAGTCCCAGACACGGCTCCAGCTTTGATTGCGACAGATGCGCGCTAATCGCGTCGCACTAAACGAATTGTAATAACAAATGCGAGAGAAAGAAAGGTTAAATTCGGCACGCCAAATATTTGATACCCTTGCTAAGCACTGTATTTAATAATCCACTTATCGATTGCATAACAACTTAAAAATATAATCCGCGATTCCGGGATAAAATCATTCACAAAACAGTGTCAAAAGTTCGGCCAAATCGGATTTTCTTAAACAAAAATGATTTTAATTTATTTTCAGCAAATATTTTGATTAAGATTTTTATTCAGTGAAATCATATGTTGTAGATTTTTTGTGATTATTTTAATGCTGAGTTTTTGTCATTTTATCCGCATATTAACAATAATATCCTGAATTCATATATAATTAAATCCATGATAAAATAAAGCCTTTTTAACATGATTTCGAGAATGATTATATTTTCTGAGTACTTTATACATATGATATAGTAGTCGGAACTTAACTAAATCAGGTCAGTAAGTAGAGTACCATGTTAAATACATGATCTGTGAGATTGAATGAGATATATCAAGCAATAACCAATATTTCAGTTGATTTTAGTAGCTGGATTATTATTATTATTAATTGATAAACCTATTCTAATATTCTAATAAATAATTTTTAATTAAATTAATAATTTTCATTTTGCATTTAATTGGTTTTCTTGGGCTACAAATATATAAATATAACCAAATATGGTTGAAATGCAAAATAATTTGAGATAATTCAATAAACTAAATTCTCACTAAAGCTTTAATGTCGATCGAAGCATGACAAAATAAGAATATCCTCTCCAAGGGTATAAAAATAACCGATGCCACTCCTGATATCAACACAACATGGACATGGTCACAGCATGTAGCGCCAAGGAATAAGCAAATCTGAAGAAACCATCGCAGACCCGCTTTGTTATTAAAGATTTAAGCCTGGTCTAGACTTGAACACATATGTATTTGACAATTGCACGAGCAGCTCGAGTTGCAGTTGGGCAAGCGGCATCTTCATTGGCTGCTAGCACAAGGCATAGGCCAGGTTAGCAGACCAAGTCAAACCAAGTCAAACCAAGTCAAGTCAAGCCAAGCGCAACGCAAGGCAACAACAACAACAACAACGAAAAATTTATGGCAATTAATTTGAATTTCTACACGCAAAGCGTGTAAAATGCAACAACATGACGACGAGGACAAGTTGATGGCGATTGTGATGGCGATGGTGATGGCGATGTGATGGCAGCAGCGATTAACCAATGAATTAAAGCGATTGTCGAGCAATTAATAAATCTTATTTTGCTGTGCAACATGGCACGCATTTAAGCCTCAATCGCTAATCGAGAGCGATTTGCCAGTCGTTGCCTGATTGCAGTTCCCAGGGTGCCTCGACATGAACTGCAACTGCAACTGGGACTGGAACTGGGACTGGGATGAAACGACAATTGCCAGTTGCCGACAGTTTGCGGCCTGCAGTTGCATAACATTTTTGTTGCTCTAATGAATTGAGTTGACTTGCCTGATTTTTTCATTTTATTTTACTTTTTTAATTTATGGCCGTCACACACGAGGCACGCATGCAGTTGTTGTTGCCACAGCGACACGCAGACGGACACGCAATGGCCGAGAAGTTGGTCAGCGCCAGTTTGGTCACTTGACTGTGACTCTGACTGAGACTGAGACAGAGACTGCAAAAATCTGGCTTTTGCTTTTGGTCAATTGGCGCGTGTGTATCGCACTTTTCAATTAAGTTACAAAACGCATGCCCAAGCACGTTTTTTCAGTTTTCAGTTTTCAGTTTTATGTTGTTGCTGTTATTGCCTGATCTGTTAACAAGTGTCTGTTGCCTGTCTGGCATGGTCGCGGCCTTCAACATGAACTTGAACTTCTTTATACATTTTTTGTTATTATTTATTTTTGCGTAGCTGTGCGTTTAGCGTGTAATTGTAGGCCGCTCTGCAGAATTGTGGTTAATACAATAAATATACACTTGTATTTAATTTTGTGAGTGGCGGAAACTGTTGGGGAAAATGCATAATCATATTGTTGTGCATGCCAAATCGTATACAATTTGTTGCCTGGATGCTGCTTTGGCTGTGACACGCCCAACGCCCCAGTCAAAGTCCATTGTCTGCGGCTAAACAGCTTAATAGTCAGTTAGACACATACATATGCATATGCATATTAAGATATAAAAAGATATATGTTTATTTGTACATATGCTTGCGGCGGCTTTGTCAAGTCTTTAATGCCGACAAAATGCTCGCTGCGAAAAAAAATTGACACACACGACAACTGGCAACAGGCGACAGACGGACGGACTGACAGTCGGACTGGCCATAAATTCAAGTGCCCAATAAAAGTATTCTGAATACCACACAATAGTTGAAAAAACAGTTGACTCAATTTGTGGCAAGAGTGTGTGCATTGAAAGTTATGGGAAATAGTCGTATTAAGTATAATGCTCACTTGGCTTGGCATTGGCAACAATTCGAATTCAGTTTGACACATACACATACACAAACAAAAGACTTAGGCAACGAACTTGCGCATACGCAAAATACTCGTACCTTATACTTCAAATAATAATAATAAAAAAATTGCAATTTTTTGTATTTGTGTATGTGTTTGCATTAATTGCAGTACTTACGAATTTCATGTTGATTGGAGTTGGGTTTTTTTTTGTATTTATAGTTGTTGTTATTTTATATTATGCGTTGGCTGAGCTGCAATTAGTTAACAAATATTTCAAATATTAATTCGCTTTTACTGATTTATTAAGCACTGCACTGTATTTTTATTTATCTTTCTCTTTTTTTCACGAACACAATTGTTTAATTTTAATTTTCTTTGATTTAAGTTTATATTTCTTTTTTTTTTTCGTAAATTTTTTGATGCAATTGTCGTCAACGCGTGAACGCGAGTCAAACGAAACTAAAAGCCAAATTCAAACGCGTTAACAATGAGCCCGACAGCTGGAAGCTGGGAACTTTTAAGCTGGAACAATTGGGCTTACACGACGCTAGTGTTGTTGTTGTCGTTGTTGTGGTTGTTGTTGTTGTTGCTGTTAGCCTGGTAGCGGTAACTCGGGCTCGGACTTGCCGGATCGTCGTCGTGTCTACGTCGAGCTGTGCGGTAAAACGTTTAATGAATTCCAACAGAAATGCTCAGTTGATTTTATATAAAGCATGGCAAGCGTGCGACGTCGCCGTCGCCGTCGCCGTTGACGTCGCAGTCGACGTGGCCGTTGTTGTTGCTTTGTTTGTTGCGTTTCGAGTGAGTTTTTAGTTGGCGCTACCTGAGTGCGAGTGTGAGAGTTTTATGAGTGCAATTGTTGCTGGCGTTGGCCTACGTGCAGCACGTGATGGTCGTTGTTCTTGGACAGATCATGGCAAACAAATTTGCAAAAATTATCAATAAAAAGACAACTTTCTAGTGATTGACTTGCTTTCGTGCAACCAGTTTTAGTTTCAGTTTCAGTTTCATTTTCAGTTGCTGTTGCACTTCAAGCGGGTCAATCGTCAGCTTATGCAAATCTAATGCAAATGTTGTAGGAAAGCTGGTAACACCTTGGCTTGATTGCAGGTGGAAAAAAGCAACAACAGCAAAAGTAATAGTAACAACAACATCAATAGCAACAACACAACAACAGCAACAACAACAGTACTGCCTGTGTTGGCAGCTTAAGCTTTGGCAATTTCTTCCGCCTCTATCGTTTTTGACCGTGAAATTTAGTGTGATTGTTGGCCTCTTGTTCGGTTTGTTCGGTTTGTTATGTTTTTTTTTTTGGTATTTTTCATTTGTTGTTGTTGTTGTTGCTGCTGGTTTTTCTGGCCGCTTTTAGTAAGACGAGAGTGCCTGTTGCTGCTGGCTTGATTTAAATGACAATTTACATTATGTTCGTTTGTTGTATGATTAATAAAAATAGCAATATGCATATCATAATCATAACGCACGAACTGTCTGCCGGAAGCACTAAGCACTAAACAGCCGGCTTAGTTCACAAGCCTCTGAGCTATTTCTGAACTGAATGTATGTACATATGCGTGTATGTATATTAGGGTGTCCCTTATTGGTCAAAGTCAATATTTTTAAACGCATACGGGCTAGTTCTGTTCATTAGGTCCTAAAGCACTCAGAAATAAATTTTTACCTCGATCGGAGTATGATAACCCGTGCCGACTTGGATCGGAAAATTTAAAAAGTATATAGGACAAAAAAAAAAAAATTTTATTTTTTTAATATTTTATTTTTTTATTTTGTTCATTTGGTCCTAAAGAACTCAAAACCAAGTTTTCATCTTAATCGGAGTACGATAACCCATTCAAATTTGCATCGAAACATGAAAAAACAGTGTTTTAACACTGATTATGCATTTTTCGATGATTTTTCATGTTTCGATGCAAATTTGAATGGGTTATCGTACTCCGATTAAGGTGAAAATTGGTTTTTGAGTTCTTTAGGACCAAATTAACAAAATAAAAAAATAAAAAATTAAAAAAACAAAATTTTTTTTTTTTGTCCTATATAATTTTAAAATTTTCCGATCCAAGTCGGCACGGGTTATCATACTCCGATCGAGGTAAAAATTTATTTCTGAGTGCTTTAGGACCTAATGAACAGAACTAGCCCGTATGCGTTTAAAAATATTGACTTTGACCAAATAAGGGACACCCTAATGTATATATGTATGTACATGTTTGAAATGTAATAGTTTTTTATAATGTGCAACATAAAACGCATGACATTTACGGCCCTTTAACTAAAAAATCAGTAAAGCAAAAAACGTCGGCGAGAGTCACTCCAAAAGTAATTATTTTATACGAGTATGCTGGAATTAATTCATTTATAATTTATAATTATTTTGATATTGTTTCTGTAAAATAAAAACATTTGAAATGGAAATGTAAAATATGTATGTATTTAAGGTAATTAATAGCACAGTAAAGAGAAATAAAAATCTGTCTGATTATAATATATCGAGTAATGCCCATTTAAATATAAACTAAATTGACGAAAAAATAAAATTTAGTAAACTAATTGAGATCTTAACTAGACAATGCCTAGTACACATGAAATTTCGGCCTGGGAGAATAAGAAAATTTCGGAATCTTACCCGAAATCTTTAATAAAGGTAATAATGATAGTAATAATAATGATACAAATTGTAATAATAGTAATAATAACATTTATATGAATAATAATAATAGTAATGATAAAAATTGTAATTGTAATTATATTAAGATTCATTTTTGTTTTCCAACTAGATAAGCAATAAATTAGATACATTTTTAATTATAATTCTGAGATATATTTATATAAGATTTTCAGTGTGACTTGTGCTAGACTAGGAAATAGTCAATAAATAAATAAATAGATAAATAAAAAATTCGTAACATAGCGAATTGTAGTATTGCTTAAAGCAATTACTCAATGAACTGCCCTCGCAATTAATGCCATTAATTAAATACGAATTGCACACTTGTCGCAGCAATGCTAACAATGCGTTTGATAGTTTTTATTCCGCCAGTCAATGCAGTTAATCAGCCATGCAACAGAGCGAAGGCTATAAGGAGAGAAAGAGAGGACAGAGAGCGTGCGAGAAAGAGAGAGAGAGAGGGAGTGCCATGACGATAGCTGGCTAATACAAATACAAATACCAAGTTCAAGTTCAACTGTCAGGTGTCAGGCAACAAGTGGCCACAAAAGCGCCTTCGTTTTGTTGATGCCACAGGGAGCAGAAAACCGCAAAACTTTTAATTGCATTTTGCGATTTAACGATTTGTTATTATTTATTATACTTATTATTAAGTATTATAAACTTGTAGTTGGTTCTCGTAATCGGACTTGTATTGTCTTCAGTTGGCGTTGGGGTCAAGTTCAGTTGGCCAACCAATTGTTGTAAACTGTTCAATAATTAGCCCGTTCAATTGTCGATTGCCATTGATTTATGTCTGATCAATTAACAAATTGCCTTGCTCGTACTTTGCTTTGCTTTTGTTTCTTTTGCTTTCTTTAGTTTGCTATTTTGCCGTTTGCTTTTGATTTGCGTTTTCTGACTGTTTAATTGAAATAGTTGAGCGTCGGACAATAGTTATCAATCATTTGAGCCAAAGTTTTTGGCCTCAGCTTGACTTGGCCGGGCCAGCCTCAGGTTATTGCCACTTTGAGGAATTGAAAAAGAGCGTTGAGCTGAGAGTCGTCGAGCCAAAAAGCCAAAAATAAGTGTTTTGGGCTTTAACTTGTCTGCACATGACAGACGGATCCGCCACTAATTAATGGCTTTTTAAATGCGCTAAAAATAGTCGCTGATATTATAGTCCAACTATTCTCCGTATGCCAATCAGTTAGTTAGTTTTGGCTTATCCTGAGAATTACAAGCCCATTAATCATCGATAGCTACACGCGCAAGTAATTATCAGGTTCAGTCATAAACATTACACTCGAAATGTAACATATACTTACATATATACATTTGCATGTAAATTGTATTAAATTTTATTCAAATTCAACTTTTCACAATTCACAATTTGTTAAGGAAGTCAAAAGTGAATGAAATTCTGAGCTCAATAAGAACAAAAGCTCAACAGGAAACTCAAATGTGAGACTCGTTATTTTATTCGCAAAGTTAACCACATTTTGTGGTGAAATGTTTATACACAAATTGCATACATGTTTATAAATTTGAATTCCCTTGCGGCTAAAATACTTATTATATTCTCATGACGATTACATTCAAATGGCTTCCATTCACTTTGCATTTGAGCTCGAAATTCATTTCCTCTCATATTTGATATTTTTGGATTTAAAATTCAACAAAGCTTTCTTTTGATATAAACTGCATCCAGTCATTTTATAAGTATGTTTTATCAAACTTAAATTTAATAAAAATGATTTGAAATCATTGAAATGTTGAACTTCCCTTCCCGACTTAATAAAATAAATAAGTGATGACAATACTGATCATGCATTTTTATTTTAATATACAGGTAACAAACACTTTCACTCGATATATTACAATCAATACAGCTAATTAAATCGCTGCCTTTTTAATTATTAATTAGGATTATATGCTATAACTTGTGATTTAAAATTATTTGCTAAAAAATCAATATCTTGAGGTAAGAAATTATTTGACAATCTGATTAGTTTTGGCAATTATTTGAATGTTGCTGGATGTTGCTCTGACTTTTGTAGTGCTTAGTTTTATTTCTTCATTTCTTTACAATATAAACTATTTATAACAAATTTCGTGATGAATTTTGTAGACTCTCTGCCAGTGTATAAAATGTATTTTTAGCTTCTCCGATGGGATTATCGTTGATTGTACTCCATTATCATATCAATTTGTCATAACTTTTGTTTTCAATATATTCATGTTGTTTTTTTGTTTACTTTTGTTTTTATTATTTTGTCTCTTTTTTTGCTGTTCTCTCAAAGTAATCGATGAGTTTCAATGACCTTCGTGATGCCGTTAATAATTAATTAGGCACTTGATGATGACTGTATTGCACTTAGACTCTGATATAATTAAGTTTGTTATATGCCAATTAGCGACGTGTCGAGGAAGCGATTGGCTAAAACATCTGATGCTGCCTTAGACGGTTGACAATATTTGTATTTTACAGTTACAGTTATTGCAACTGCAGTTGCCAATTGCCAATTAGCTAATTGTGCCCAAATGTGCATAGCGAATTATGAAAAGCGAGGGCAAGTTCAAATGTTTAGCATTCCAAAGTTCCGGTCCAATTCCAATTCAATTTGCATTATACATAAAACGATTACATACATTGTACATGAAGCGTTTAACGTTTTATTCTCACGACAACGACCTTGACAATGCCCCCAGTCTGTGTCTGTAAATATGTATGAGTAACGCATGCTCTCGCGTGGCTGGCGAGGAAGAAAACTCTTGAAGCTGGAACTGAAACTGGTTTTCTGATTTGATTTTCCATTAGGCGTTATTTGAAGGCGTGAATGTGCGTATGCAATGAGCCACCGTTACTTTGACAAACTGACACCCAAACTGCATTCATAAAATTAAAATAAAACTGGTTGTCACCAATGTTATGCATATGCGTGGTTAACTACTTTCGATAGGGAAGAGTTTTACCGTTTTACTGTTTACTGTTTACATGTCAAGCGCAGCAATTTGCATGTCTATAACACACAAATTGTTGTTTTGCTTGACTTTGTGGTGTTCACATATGTATATTTTGCGTCAGCAACTTAAATTAAGCACAGGCAAAATGCGTTTAAATTGCAACGGACTTTAGTGCTGTAAAACGTGCAAGTATATCACTTTCAAACTGTTTAACTTGTAATTTCTCGAAGGAATACTTATCGACCGATCGCAACGAAAGACGGAACTTGGTTCATGAGTCGGAGCCAGTTATGAACTTTCTCATTTTTAAACGTTTTTCGACCTTTAATCAATAAAGTAATGATACAGAAAAGTAGAAAATTAATTAATCTATAGCTTAAAGCAACGTTTTGGCCATTTCAGCTTTTAAAATGGCTGAAACAAGTGAATAAAGAAAGTTAAAAAGATAACATTTTTACCATTTCTTAAAAATCTAAGCACAGGAGGAACGGTCCCGAAAACCGCTTATGCACTATGAAAGCCTACAATATCACCTTTCTAATGGTACAATTAAAAAAAAAAATAAGAGATACGTTTTCTATCACAAATTATAAAACCAACTAAATTTTAAATTATTAATTAAAGTTAGGTGCAAACTTTTAAATTTAATTTAATTCTGAAAAATAAATTACTATCGTTCTTTGTTTTTGGTCTTAAGGCTGCCACACATTAAAACTATCGGTGACTCTTTTCTGAGAACCAACGTTGCCACATGATTTTTTTTTACCGTCAGGCAACTTCGATAGTCGGCACCATCGATAGTCAGCGATATTATTTTTCAAACCATCGATAGCTATCGATGGTTTCCGATAGTGTGTTAAATTATACATTTTTATATAAAATTCCAACAAAAATTTGAAATTGGTACTAATTTAGGTATTATAAAACTAAAAATAAATTAAATTCGTTATCAACAATGATGTTTCGCTATTAGCTATTGTAATAGCCAAAGCTCCGTGATCTAAAAGCGGGTACATATAAATAAATATTAAAACAATAAAATTTGTGTTAGGTTCTGTTCCATTACGTTCTTCTTTACATATTTCGACTATAGTAAGGAACTTATCCATATCGTAAAAATATATAATTATGATACACAAAAGTTAACTGTTTCTTAAACATAGAAATGTTAAGAAACATAGAAAGAAGAAATAAACACATAATAAAGGAAACAAACAAGCAAGCAAAACAACATGCACGATTTGTTGTTTCTAAAGGCGTCATGTGAATAAAGAAGAAATTGAATCCAATCGCATAACTCATGTAAAAAATTCTAATTGTATTTCTCTAAGAAATTTAAGATATTTTTAAAGAATTTTCTGATCAGCTGCGAAATGAAAGATTTAGTTCATGATTGACTGAATAAGTTTATTCGTTCATTTTAATGACCCGTTCATTTGAACTTTTTCAGAACTAAACGACCCAACTCTACTCATCAGCCGGCATCAGCGACGCGAAAAAGCGAAAATATTTGTAACAGTTCAAGTTTATTTCAGTAGATAAGACGCCAACGCATGCAAGAATGACGCAAATAAACACACAGTTGCTCCTGGCATTATTCGGTGCTTTTTTGGCCTTGGAGCTTGTGACGAGCTCCGAAGACAATGAGTATATGAAACGGGAACATAGTTTGGTGCGTCCATTTCAAGGTAAGATAAGAACAAATTAATACGAAGCGTTGAACTCTCACATGCATATACTAAACATGGCTTAACAATGATTCACTTTGCTTTCCAGGCGTTGGCGTTATACTACCACATTGGGATTTTCTGGGCAACACGATGGTCACCAGCAACTACATAAGACTGACGCCGGATTTGCAATCGAAAAGCGGCGCACTTTGGAATTATTCGGTATGCGGGCAAGAGAATCAAGTTAATAGGCAATTATTATTAATATACCTTACAATTATCTTACAGCCCATTATGGGACGCAATTGGGAGGTTCACGTTGGGTTCAAAGTTCATGGCAAGGGTCATGAACTGTTTGGCGATGGCTTTGCCATTTGGTACACAAAGGATCGCATGCAAACAGGTCCTGTATTTGGTAGCAAAGATCATTTCTCTGGTCTGGCCATCATACTGGACACGTACAGCAATCACAATGGTCCGCATAATGTAAGTAGGAGATGCAGAATTCCCTTCATTACTAAACCTTTACCTTTGTCTTTGTTTTGCCTGCAGCACCAACATCCGTATTTAAGTGCCATGGTTAACAATGGCACCTGGAGCTACGACCATGATCGAGATGGCACACACACACAGCTGGCTGGCTGCGAAGTGAGATTCCGTAATGTGGACTACGATACGTACGTCAGTATACGCTATGAGAACGATGTGCTATCCGTTTCGACGGATTTGGAAAATCGCAACGAATGGAAGAATTGTTTTGTGGTAAACAATGTCGAGCTACCAACTGGCTATTACTTTGGTCTGTCGGCCACAACGGGCGATCTGTCCGATAACCATGACATTCATAGTTTCAAATTCTTTGACATAGACAAAACCATTTCAGTAAGTGCGATTTTGAAATAGTTCTCGTAATCCATTTATTGATGTCCATGTCATTTCATTTGTATTGCAGCATGAGGAGATAATGCAACGTACGAATATTATTCCAAATGCGAAGACATTTGAAGCACCGCGAGAACATAAAGAGGATCCCAAGCCAGGAATGTCAAATGCCAAAATATTCTTTATACTTTTATTCGTTGTGCTGGCGACGGCGGGCGTGGCCATATTTGCCATATCATACTTCAAGGATCGCAATGCGCGAAAGCGATTCTACTGAGGAGGAGTTCCCTCTGCGGCACCTTTGGCAACTTGAGCAACAACAACTACAACTATAAAAAGAAACAACCAAACCTAGGTATAGTCTACCGAAACATCATGTTACAAAAGTTTCAAATCCTTTTTACCATTAATTTATATTGAATGTACCCTTTACGACATTTGTTTCTAAGTTATCCTAGATTAACCGGTTTTAGTTGTTGACCTGTTCGTTTTTTCTTTTAAATGATTAGGCCAAAAGCAACGACACAAGACAAATGGGCAATTGTTAAATTTAAGTGCAAATTTTTAATCAGATTCTATAGACAAATTGAAAGCGTAAGAATATTATTGCAGTGTGTGTACATTATATAGAGAAAAGATAAAGAAACGACCAACCAACAACTGCAAATGTACTTTTTGAATCAGACCAATGGTTAGACCCAATGATGATGTTGCTGCCGCTGCTGATGATGATGATGCTGACGACTCCCGGATGATGAACGCGGTGATCGAACAGTGGCCAACATGGACTCAATCTGTCGCACCTGATTGCTGACAAATCGATCTGAGCTGGGCGGATCGTTCGGATTTCGTTCGCTCTCCAGGGTATCATTGGACTTGTGCATGCCACTCAGGATGCACTGTTCAAACAATGACTTGGACTGCCCGTCATCGAGCGAATCGTCGGAGCTGTAATCAGTCTTGGCACCATCAATGGTCTGTCGCCGGTGACCATTTGGTTTTGGCAGTGTCTTTGTCTGACTCGAACTGGTGCTGGCGCCACTTGGAGGAAGTCTGCAGCTACCGGCAGCAATGGCCTGCGAAATATAAAATCACAAATGAATTAGTTATCCAGATATTCATATGTCTGATCGACACTTACCTGACTCAGCAGATTGCAGTCATCATCCGAGTCCATGGACAGCGAGCTGAGCGAGTCACTGCGCTTGGGCAACAGTCGCGGTTCAGTCTCCACCTGGACGGCACTGCGTCGTGGTGGCAACTTTGGTGCTGATTCAGCATTCCGTGGCAGCAGTTGCGGCGGCTTCATTGGCGCCACTCGCATTGGTCCCACTTGGGTTGAGCCCACCGTCAAGTTGGATAGTTCCGAGATGACGGAGAAATTGCAGGGACTGTCCTCCACATAGTATTTGTTCATTTCATCCGTCACTGGCAGATAACTGGGCAAACCGCCGCATCGCATCTTGGTAATGGGATCCTCAGTAAGGTTTACCTCTTGGGGCAGAGCTCTTGGCATTTGCCCATTGCCATTATAGTCGTTGGCAGTGGAAGCTATGGACAGCACGGAGAGATTGCTATTGCTGCCCGCCTTGGAGAGCAGCGCAGGCGTATCCTCGGTGCAGTAGTTTGTCAGTGGATCATCATTGCCATTGAGGTCATTGGCATGCGAGTTACTCATAGGCTGATCCTGCTGTTGCTGTGGGTTAATCTTGCGCTCACGACGCGGTGACTGCGGCATGCTTTGGGTGGGTGAATCTGGCAGCTCGGATGGCGAGATGACGCCGCTTTGCAGGCGACTGTAGTCGCTGATAACAGACGCATTATCATCACAGGCAATTGTCTCATCGTCATTGACCAGCGAGTCCATTGAACTGTGCCTCGAGAACATCAAAGGCGTCTGCATGGCCGAGTAAATGGCTTGGTTCTTGTTGTTTCCATTGTCATTGCCATTGCTATTGCCGTTGACAGCAGGATTGGGCTCTGCCGTTGGAGTTAGTGCGTCTGGTGTCTTGGGCACCACAGTCTGCTGCTTCTCCTGCTTGCCTGGCGCCACATCCGTCAAGCTGTTGAGCGAATCGAAGCGACTGAAGCAACCTGGTGTGCCTTCCTCACAATAGTTGATCGGTCGCTCGCCCGGCTCCGGTTCGGGATTGTCCAGGCAGTCGCTGGACTTGTCGCTTGCCAGATTCTCCAAGGCAGTGCTCCGCAAGTTGAGCGTCTTTGGCCGCTGCACACGATCGCTGCTCAAGTCAGAAGCGGATGCGGATTTGGCCAGTGGTTGAGCAGCTGGGGATGAAGTCCCAGTGCCAGTGTCAGTGCCGGTTTCATCTAATATGAGCAGAATTTCGCTGCTGTCCCTCTCCTCTGTGGACGTTGTGGGCTGTAGCTGTGCCGCCTGCGCGGATCGACGTTCCTTGTACCGCGCACTGAAATCTGTGGGCTGATCCAGATCAATGGAGTTATCAAAGCTGGCCTTGGCCGGCTTATGTTCGCTGTAACTGTACTTCATCGAATAATCAATGGGCTGCTCCTCCGTCGGCGTCTCGTAATGACTCTTGGTCATCGCCGTGCTCAGTTTACGTTGCTCGAAGGCGCTGTCGGATTTGGTCGAGTATTTTGTGGAATCTGAATCGGATTTGCCGGAATAGATCGATTCGCGGCTTTCGCATTTACGTGGTAAGGTGTTGCTGGCCGTGTTCCCGTTGCTGACCTTCTTGAGGGAACCCGTGGGATTGCTGCTCAACCGCATGGAACTGTAACGTCGCGGCAAAGTGCCTGCATGGCCATTATTGGCTTCCTTCGCTGGCAACTCGTTGCGAGGCGTCAGCTCCAGAGCGGCACGATAATTCACCAGGTTCTTCAGTGCCGATGCACTGCCCTCGGCTATCATGGTGTTCTTCGAGCTGATCAGAGCGCGCAGCAATGGAATCGCATTGTGATCGATCAGAAATTGTTGATCCTCGGGACACCGGGCTGATAAGTTCCATAATGTGCCACAGGAGTTGCTCACGACCGTCTGGTTCTCCGACTTCAGCTGCTGCAGGAGAATGGCCAGGCAGTTGTGTTGCCGCAGGATCTGACGATAGGACTCACAGACTGCAATATGGCTGGACACGTTGCGCAATATGCCGCCAGCATTTTCGACAATCTTCAGGGTCTTGCTGGGACCCTCGTAGCTGAGCATTTGCACGAGGAACGCCAAGGCGCCATCGACGGCACAGAACTCCGCCTTGTTGGTGCTGCAGTGCGCCGAGAGATTCCACAGAGCGGATAGTATGGCCTTCAATGTATTCTCACTCTTGTTGTTCTTCATGGAGGCCAAGGCCAGCGATGTCACCGTGCCCAGTTCATTGAATATGGTCTTCAGATGCTTGTCGGCGCGCCAGGAGAGATTCCTCAACACACTGGCGGTGGCCTGCAGCAAATCATCGAGATCAGTTGAATTCGAGTCAAGTTGGGCAACCAGGGCTTCCATGAACTGCTTCTGCCCACACAACAGCGACTTGTTGTTCTCCTCGCCGCAGGTGAGATTGGTCAGTGTCATCAGAGCATAGCGACGCAACAAATTACACTGCTCCCGTCCCGATGCCGGACCATGGACCGCATGATCCAAATGCACCAGATTCGGTATGGCCTTCAGGGCACCCAGCTCACACATGGTCTGACGATGCTCTTCGTCGAAGCTGGCCTTCATCAGCAGCTTCATGGCCGTCAAGGGATGACGTTCCTCGTCGTCAGCAATAGATTCGCCTCCACTTTGCAGTTGTGTGCGCAGAAAGTTGCAGCTGTAATCATGTATTTGATCCAGCAGTTTCAGTACCTTCATCTCCCTTTGATTGCCATGGACAATGTTATGCAGCGCCTGACTGGCGTTCCTCCTTGCCGCTCCTCCTCCGCCTGCCCCGCCTCCTCCGTCGTCATTCGCGTGCAGAATTTGTACCAACAGCTGGATGCAGTCGGAGCTGCGCAGTGCGGCACAGGTGTCCGCGTTTCTAGACAACTCCAGGAAATTCCTCGTCAGCTCCAGTTGCTTTTGCGCGTCGCTCTCGTTCAGCGTCATCTCGTCAAATGATTGCGACTTTAATGATTTCGTTAGCGTTAAGTACTCTGAATTTCCTTTGAACCGTTTTCCGGGAACTGCACTTTGCCTGCCTGTTTATAACATGCTGTTAACACGCAGGTAGATGCTTCTGTAATCTGCCCATGCCGCTGTATTTCATTATGTTGGTAGGTAGACGAAAATAATCCTACGGCGCAGAAGCAGCTGCCTTTGTTGGTGTACAGGCCTGTTTGCTGTTATTTGCTATCGGTTTTAAATATTTTCAGGCTATCGATAGCTGGTGTTTTTATGTGCTTCGACTGTGCATCTAAAATTTAAATTTTGATTGAGATTTTAAATGCTCTTTTAATTTGTGTGTCTTAAATATTTAATAACTTTAATGTAAAGATCGTAATAATTATTTAAAATTATAAGATAATTGATAGAATTAAGCACTACAAGCATCGATATTTGAATAAGCGAGCTGTATCGATATCATGGAATAACCATATCGGTACAACGAGCTTGGATAATAAACACGGTTGCCACAAATGGCGTTTTTGCGCCAAAACTGGCTCTTTTTTTTCCTGTTGGTGCAATGGCACTTTATTTTTCAATTTGGCTCTTATTTTCATCAGTTCAGAATCAGTTACTTTGTATAGTTTTAGCTTGAACTACAAACTTATTTTTATTTAATAACATAATTCACTAGATTAAGATGAAAATGTGAAATACTTTGGAAATATGTGTTATTGCTTTAGTTGTTTGTGAACGAAATATTTCTTATATATTATATTTAAATGCAAAAATAACATGAACTGCAAAAAAAAGTTTTGGCTCTTTTTTAGCCAATTTGGCTCATTTTTTGATGTTTTGCGCTCAATCAGATATTTTTAAGAACCGTGATAATAAATAACATTTTAAGAGAGCGTTGAACGAAAAGGTTGTGCTCGCTCGTGTGTAAATAATATTAAATAGAAAATAAAGAACTGAAAACTGTACATACTCACACTATTAATGTAATTTTCCTTTTATTTAATATAAATTGTATATTATCGTTTAAAACATAAACTGTGACTTATTAAATAAAAGTGTTGACGTCACAGTTTCTGTCTACCTGGTCACTTTCATCGCTTAAATCTGCCATCACTAATTGACTCAAGTTACATCACGAGAAAACAGCTGTTTGGCCCACAATAAAACTCGCCGACGCGAAAAACAATGAATTTCTTAAAAAAGGTAAATGAAACAAATATTAAAAGATATAATTAATATGCGTATGGCTTTATAGGTGACCCCGCAGCTTTTGCCTGTAGCTGAGGCCCAGCTCAGCCTGAGCAACAAGTCGGCCATACACACTAGCGCTGTTTGTTGTCGCGTGCAGTCGGGACGTTACCGCATAACCACAAAGCGGGACAGGCCCCTTACCTACGAGATGGCGAATCCGCCGCATTTCATTGGTCATCGCAAGTCGTGGAACTCTTGGAATACATGTATGTTGGCATATTTGCATTTATTTGATTGGTACAATTTAATAAGAGTATACTTTGTGCAGCCACTTTGAAGGATTCCCTGCGTCCATCGCAAACAGCCATTGAGGATGTCTTCCTTCGGAAATTTATAACTGGCACATGGCATGCGCTGGTCTGTTCCGAAATCATTATCAAGCGACAGCACAATACAATCCGTATTGCTGCAATTATACGTCAGGCAATCACTCCACGAAAGATGTACTTCCTCATTGGCTACACGGAGGAAATGCTGTCCAATTGGATGCAATGTCCTGTCACGCTGGAGCTGCAGACGGTGGCCGACAAGAAGGACGTGGTCTTTAAATATATTTAGCTCATCCTGTTTTACTTGTCCATTATATACATTTATACTAGTACATACATTTGGTAGTGTTACTCAATGCGCATACTCGACTTCACTGTTATTGCTATGCCAGGACTTGATGGCTTTGTTAACAATCACACCATCCAAGTCCTTGACCTAAAAGAGGGAAGGACAAACTAATTAGAAGAGCTTTAAATATGAGTTTTGAGCGTCATACCGTTTCAATCAATGCTTTTAGTTCATCCAGAGAATTGAGATCAAATATTAGTGACTTGATGTCTTTCACCAGCTCCACAAAAAGAAAAACGACTATCTTTTTGGCGCCTCCGCAAACTTTATCCCACACCTTGACTAGGACCGTCTCGCAGATTACTCCGGCAAAACATGTTGTGTACCAGTTGTCCAACAGCTTTGAGTTCTCCGCAAACAAGCCCAGGTTTTCCAGACGACTGCAAACATAAAACATAATTTAATACAAGAGCAATTATAATAATGATAATGGAAACATACTAAAATAGCTCTTTGTCCTCGCGCTTGAGCAGAGTTTGGGTCAGTTCCTTGAGCTTGGCACACTCCTTCTTCAATTCGCGAGTGTACTGGTAAAACTCCTTGGCCATCCAGTAGGTCTCCACGTCGTCGTCGAATATTTTAAGCAGTGTGCGCACGATTTCCACAAAGTGATTGTCATCCGCCTGAGCTCCCGCTCTTACGTTGCTGTGCAGCAATCGATTGTTTTCCAGCAACCACATTTTGTGCAGCACCATGTCCTTGGACTTGAAAGAGTCCACGTCCAAACATCGCATTACAGTCACGGCACGCAGCAAGTCCTCGTACACCTGTCGTCGTTGCTCCCGCACGTAGTCAGTATTGCTCTTATGCAGTGGCATTATTCCCATTATGAGACTCCAGAGCAAATTACGTTGCTGTGCGGGAACCGTGTAATTGTATACAAAGTGTTTCAATTTGGCCAAATTGCGTATGTCATCCTGCAGTAGTTTATTGAGCGATTTCTTCTCCTCGACGCTAAAGCAGCCAACCTTCTCATAGTAACTTGATCTAAAGTTGCGTTCGTCTGTGGTCATCCTTAAAATATATATCTTTGCGGTTTTATTTTTTACTTGCAGTCCGTCCGTATTCTATGTTTGAAATTAAAGTTGTATTGAATCCACGGTTGCCACAATTGGCGTTTTTGCGCCAAAACTGGCTCTTTTTTGTGGTAGAAAAATTAACTTTTTCTGATTTCTCTGGCGCCACCTTTTCCGTCCGTCGTCTAATATAGAAATAGACACACACACACCTATATAAATGCATTAATCAGCTGATTTCATCGGCAAAAAAAAAGGTGGCAGCGGTATCATTTTAGACCACTTCTAACAAGTTGAAAAAAAAATGTTTAAAGTGAGCATTGTTTTTTTTTTTTTTAAAGAAATATTGAAGCTAGAGCTTTGAAACTTTCACAGGAGTTTTTTTTTATATTTTTTGCGATTTTATAATTTGGTTCTTTAGAATGTTTTTAATTTCTTCACAACGCAAAGGCTGACGTGCCCCAAACCAATTTTAAAATAAACTTCATTATTTTAGAAAATTTATAATTCTTTTGGGTTTTTGAATTGCACTTAAAATATTATTATTGAATTATTTCTATTATTTAAAATTCCTTACAAAAATTACAAAAAAAAATCACAAAAAGTTGCAACTATATGGCAGCCTTGGCTCAACCAGGCTGCCAGTCTTTTTTGAAGCACTCACTACTGAGTAACCCAACACTGGCTACAGTGTTAATAAACGACGGGCAGTCCGCAGCGTAAAAATGCATAAATAAAGATAAATAATAAGTAAAATATAGCTATTGGAAGACACGTAGAAGCAATACTTGCTAGAGACAAGTAGAACGCAGGTTGATTGACACACCGAACGGCCGAGTTGCATGAACTATTTAACAATTTTGCTGTGCAATCGAAAACCGACGATGCTCTCGCGCCGGAGCAAGGAAAAATCGCAGGCACACAAAGAAGGCGTAGTGGGAAAGTATGTGAAGAAGGATACTCCGCCGGAGATACCGGTGATCAATGTCTGGACTTCCTACTCGGATCAGCATCAGCGGGCCAAAAAGAAGTCGCTGCAGAGATGCGCCAGCAGCTCGCCAAGCTGTGAATTTAAGCCGCGCAGCTCGAGCACCAGTCGCAACACGTACTCCTGTAATGATACTCAGCCGGACTATTATCATGCGCGCAGAGCGCAAAGCCAGTTGCCGCTTAATAATCCGCAGCATGTACATCAGCCACCACCTCCGGTCGCACAATTTCGAGCGGGCAGCAGTCAATTGAGCCAAGGACACAGTAGCAACTATGTGAACATCGAGCAAATCGATCGCATGCGACGTCAACAGTCTTCGCCGTTGCTGCAAACGCCAACGAGGGGCTTTCAGCGAAGTTACTCGACCCAAAAGCACTCGCATCCGCATGTCGCGACCACCAGCTATGATGGCGATCAGGGGCTGCTGAGCGCCTCCTATGCCAATATGCTGCAAATACCACGGCGACCCCCATCGCCAGCACATTTCGCTTTACAACAGCAGCAGCAACAACAACAACAACAACAGCAGCAACATCATCTTCATCAGCATCAACCACTTCAACATCCTTCGACTTATGGATCGATGTTGCGATTCGAGCCAACAAATGATACTCATCAGCCGCGTTATCCACAAACAAGGTCATGTTAAGTTACATTGCTCACATTTGTTAGTCCGTATTTGATTTATCTACAATATGTGTCATTTATATCCTTTAGATCACCTCTGGAGCAGCAGCAACAATTGGCTGCCCATATGATTGGCAGTTACTCTAGCGATTCGTATCCAATCTATGAGAATCCCTATCGCGTCTCCTCGATGCGCGTCACACAATCACAGCGATCCGAGTCGCCAATTTACAGCAATACCACAGCATCATCGGTAACGCTTTCTGGGACTCCGCATCATCATCAGCATTTGGCCGTGCCTTCAAGTGGTTCTCTGAGAGTTAGTGGACGAGATGGTAGCTCTGGCAGCGTGCGTGGAGTGTCTTCCTCAGTTCAATCGTTGTATGCGCCACCACTTACTCCGCCTGCGTCCAGCACTTCAACTGGTGGCGATAACAATGGTAACGGAGCATTACAAAAGGTCTCATCACAGCAGTCGCTAAATGAAGGCGAGGAACTGCCACTGCCGCCCGGTTGGGCCACACAGTACACGTTGCACGGTCGCAAATATTACATTGACCACAACGCGCACACCACTCACTGGAATCATCCATTGGAGCGTGAGGGTTTGCCGGTTGGCTGGCGACGTGTCGTCTCCAAGCTGCATGGCACCTACTATGAGAATCAATATACTGGCCAGTGTCAACGGCAGCATCCATGTCTGACATCCTATTACGTTTACACGACATCAGCAGAGCCCCCAAAGGCTATACGACCGGAGGCACCATTGTATGCACCTCCTTCGCATACGCACAACGCATTGGTGCCGGCCAATCCCTATCTGCTTGAGGAGATACCCAAGTGGTTGGCTGTCTACTCCGAGGCGGACTCCTCCAAGGATCATCTGCTGCAGTTCAATATGTTTAGTTTGCCCGAACTCGAAGGCTTCGATAGCATGCTGGTGCGTCTATTCAAGCAAGAGTTGGGCACAATTGTTGGTTTCTATGAGCGCTATCGGTGGGTTTTTTTTTCACTTTTTGAACTTTAAACTGTTGTTTAACCTTTCTTTGCCGTTTTCTTTAAAGCCGTGCTCTAATACTCGAGAAGAACCGTCGAGCTGGTCACAACAATCAGCAGTAACCCACAGATGACTGCAATGAACGACTTGGAATACATGAATACGCTAGGATATGCCCCGACATATCCTGTCCCTTTGCCTACTACACACACGCATGCACCGCAAGAAACCCTATTTATTTATTTTTTATGTTTATTTAGAGCCATTTTTTCAAATGTTCTGTTGTGGTATCAGTTTGTAAAACTGTGATATCATTTGACTTGTCTTGATCAAGAATATAAGTGACTCTCAGATATCATTTAACTCAACGCTTTAAGAATGGCCCATGATTATTTATCGAGTATAATTTCTTAGCTTTGGTTTAATGTGACTTTGCGCCTAAACAGCGAAATTTATTTATAACGATTTATTTAAAACTTTAGTTTTATTAATTATTAATTTATTGTGAATTGCGGTTTATGTATTTGTGTGTGTGCCAATTAAATTACTTTTCAGGATTTAACAAATGACAATTGAGTTTTCTATCGATTCAATCGTAAAGGAAGGAACTGATCTTGCAGAAAAGTAAGGTACGTGTTGAAAAATAGATGAAAGTGTTTGTCGATTGATGCTTCAGTTTGTTGTTATTATTAGTTAATTAAAATATTTAATTGTATGCAAAAGATTGATTTTAAATCATCTTAACAAAAGTCAATACCTGGGTTTAAAACCGAATCGAATATCGGTTTCAGTTACGGGTTCGGTTAGGTTTTCATTTAGGTTTTCGGTTATCGGTTACGCAAAATCTTTGAATAAAGGTAACGGTGAACCGGCTTTTGTAGGTTTCGGTTTTAAAATACCGGTATGCTTTCTGTTCACAAAAAAAAATGTTTTTGCAAAATATAATAATGATAATTAAAAAGGCATTACTTTTTTAATGTTTCATTCACACATTTTTTCACATATTCTTCAGTTTGATATAGTTTAGTTACATTTTACCAATTATAATATTTAATTTATCAAATTTATTTTATTTGCGCTTATTCAGTGCTATGAATATTCGATCATGAATATCACAAATTAAACTTCAAAATTAAACATAGGAAAATTAAACTCAAAAATCAAATTTAAAAACAAAAATTAATTTTTTTTTTTGGATGTATAAAAACCCAAATTAACCCCTATAAATGAAACGGTTACTAATCAGAGTTTCGGTTTCAAGGTTTCGGTCTAATGAAATTTTTTTTCGGTTACGGTTTCAGTTACGGTTTTAAATTTCAAACGTTTTTTACCGGTTAAGGGTTACGGTTTCGGTTAGGGTTTTAATCCCTGGTCAGTAGTCATCTTTGGGAGTTTGATCATAACCGGCATTCTCGAAGGCAATCAGATACCGGCATTTCTCGGCTGGATTATTTTTAGAAAAGCAAAGTACACTTCTACAGCTCAAGACTACTACTTAAGATGATGAAGTGCAAAAAAACAAAAGCTACATTCGATTCAAGATAGAGCAGAAAAGCAACACCAGCAGCAACATCAGCATCAACATCAGCAGCACCGACGTCGACGTCGCAGTCAGCGTCGCAGTCGGCGTCGTGAGCTTCATTTATACATAAGTATTGGAGCTTGTGCATTTCGCCTCAGTATCTTGACAGACGCCTCGTTGTCGCTATCGTTTAAAACACTTCAATATACATTTCAACTCTGGCTACGTTAATTGTTAGTTAACACGTTCTTTTTACAGTAATAAGAAATACTTTTTGTTTATTAATGAGCAAACATTTTAATGTCGGGAGGGCAGTTCGAACACTTCTCATAACAATTGTATCTATGTATCTTGTGGCATTTTTATGCTTGTGCGGATATGTTCACAGTGCTTTCCAACTTTGCCGGCGGTGCTTCCAAGTGAAAGTTCTAATCCGGCTGCAAGACACTTTTGAATATTGGTTTTATGTGTTGAATTATTTATCGTTTATTTATACAATTGGCAAACTCTGAAAATGTGTTTAAATGTGTTTGTGTCTGCAAAGTGTCACCTACGTATTTGTATGTTTGCATGTTGTTTACATACAAAATTGTATCATAACAAGAAAAGATAGTTATCTACGGTGTGTCGAATATTCAATACACTTTTATTAAAGATATTAAATGACTATGACAGTCAACAAATTCCATTTTTTCAATGATCCAAACAAGTTCTATAAATAGTTCAAGTGCCAAAACTTGAATAATCTGATACAAAGAACAATACTTAATACTTTATATAAGAGTATACAAATTTTTGTTAATATGCAAAAGTGTTAAATCAACTCGTCATTGACCTGTTATTATATTTTTTGCAGTGCTTTGAAAAACCCCCAATTACATTGAATTTTTTGTTGATTCTGCTCATTCAGTGATTTTTACGAACTTTTCGTTTGTTACAATCTCGCATTTGTCGGCGTCTGAGTTTTTCCAATTTATGACAATTGAAATAACTCGATTAGCATTATCAGTGCTAGTGATAAGCCCATTCTCAGGATGTTGTATACTTATTCTTATAATTTTTGTTTTTCTTTTATAGTTTAGAGTGTTCTCAAATGTTTGCCAAGTCATTCGTTGTGCTATAAATGAGTACCTGCGAAATGGCAGTCCAAAAAGCTTGTTATTATTTATTTATTGACCCACGACAAGCGACAGCGACGACAATTCATAGTCAGAGTCATAGTCAAGGCGGGCCGACTTCTAGAACAGCCACAATATAATTTTATGTACTCGTAACTACGATTGCGAGTACGAATGACTTTTGATAGCACTGTGATATGTACTCGCATGTACATACTTACATATGTACATATGTGCATTTGTATCTGAACTGTTGAAGTTGAAGTTAGTTGCGAGTTGGGCTTGTGCGTGTAAAAAAGCCCGCCTTAATTGCAAATTGTAACATTGAATGGGACATTTGTTCGAACAAAACAAACAAAAAAGGTCGTCGCGAATTTTTATCTGGCGCAATTATTCGCAGGTATTTCAGTTGACAAGCGCAATCAAATTGTTAGATCTTCAGCTATTAGTGGGCAAATCAATAATTTTGAATACTTGAGCTATAAATATGCTTTAAGTGCTCTCTTTTATCAAAATATCAGATACTTGAGTCTTAAATGTTCTTAAACTCGTTTTCTCCCTGCTTCTTAGGGTATATATGTATATCGCGCTGAAACTATAAAATTGTAATTTTCAAGAAGTTTCAAGAGTTAAATATAAAAAATTATTTGCAAATATTTAACACTTCTAAATAGGGAACTTTTGTTAGTAAAATCTTGAGCTATAAGTGAGTAAATAAACTCATCATAATATTAAATACTTGAGCTATAAGTGTTATGTACCTTTTTATCAAAACATCACATACTTGAGTTAAAAATGTGGATTTTGTTGAGGTTTTTCTGAAACTAGAGAATTACAATTATAAATCGGTAATTTTTTTTGATTTTAAAACTAAATATTGCATTTAATTTGCAAATTTTTGATAAAAAAAACTCTTCTGAAAATGGCAATCTTTGGATGGTAAAATTGTTGTCCGATAGCGTAGGGGTTAACTTTCGAGTGCACACTGTACTCTCAATTGACTCGTTGAAGATGCACTTAAGTTGCCTATGCATTCATTCTGACAATATGTCAATAAATACTCTCATAAACTTCCTTTGATTGCAGCCAATATTACAATGTATTTCCATTGATTGCTGCTGTAAACACAAATCAATTGCACAAAATGAATCACTTTAAAACCAAATCGACTTAAATTGGCCAATTCCGCAATGCATTTTTAGATCAAAGTACTTTGTATATGTATGTATAACAAAGGTATTGTGTTACCTTACTTTTACCATGTGAACATTGGTAGAAGGGTATTCTGAGTCTGGCATCTGCATTTCTACAGGCAAATTCCAACGTGTAGTTTCATATGACAGTCTAAGAAGTTATTACGATATCAAGTTCATGTGGGATTCCCCTACTGAGAACTACAAACAAGTTTTCATGGAAGCTGAGCTACCAAGCGAGTTGCATGCATTTGTTTTTAATCGAAGTTGGTAATTTTCTTACGATTGAGTGAGGAAACAGGGTATCTTTAAGCCCATCATTCTTATCTAGACGTAATTACGTTTGCTTAGCTCGTCATCAGACATCAATGAAAATTGTTTAGATTACGGTTTACTATTTTTAGCTAATTATATTTAACGAAACACAGCTGTTAAATTAAAGTAACTAAAGTTCGCTTATTTACAGGTGAAATACCAAAATAAAATATAATGGCTCAGAGCTTGAGATATTTTCTCCAAGCAATTATCGTAGTCGCAACGAGTAAGTACTAAATAAATAATTGAAATAAGGTATATAATCGAAAAGCTTAATAATATTTTAAACAGTTGGATTTGGGGCTGCAGAAGTTAGTCGAGGCTTTACTGTAAATACTCACGATCTGACAGTTTTGGTGAATGCCAATACAACTTTTGAGATTTATACGAGGTAAGTGCGAATCTTTCTATCTTTAATCACTTATCAACCCAATACAAACACTTACAGTCAAAATCTAGATGAAAACATTAATGTAAAGTTAGAGCATAAGGAACATGTGGATCTTAATCCCGACACATTTGTCTACCAGGCGGGCAGTTCATTCAATCAAATCATCACTGTAACCGGTCGACATGCGGGTCATGTCGAGATCACCGCCAGCAGCGTTCCCAGTGAAAGTTGGATGTGAGCAAAAAAACAATCCCAATTTTTGGGTAAACACTTAATGAGTCCTCTTGTTTCCAGCACCAATGATATTTTCGTGCGTATTGTGGTGGCCAAATCGGAGGCTATCATTTACATATCCATTGTAGTCGGCTGGATTTATTTTGTTGCCTGGTCGGTGTCATTTTATCCCCAAATCTGGATCAACTATCGCCGAAAATCGGTTGAGGGATTAAACTTTGATTTTCTCACCCTGAACATTGTGGGATTCTCCCTGTACAGCATGTTCAACCTGGGACTGTACTTCTTCCAGGAGATGCAGGATGAGTACGATTCGAGACATCCGCACGGCGTCAATCCTGTAATGCTGAACGATGTCGTGTTCTCATTGCATGCCATGTTTGCGACATGCATCACAGTTACACAGTGCTTTATGTATGAGGTAACTCTCAATCGGTTATATATAATTTCCTTAGATTATCTATCTTATCTTTCGTTTAGCGCGGATTGCAACGTGTTTCGAAAATAGCCTTCGGCTTATTGGGATTATTTGCACTAGTCATGATAATCTCAGCTGGCTTGGCCGGCGGTGCTGTGATACATTGGCTGGATTTCTTATACTACTGCAGGTAATTATAATTTATAATATTAATCAAGTACATATTTCTTTATAATATATAATCCCTTTAGCTATATTAAGCTGGCGATAACAATCATTAAATATATACCCCAGGCCTTAATGAATTATCGCAGAAAGAGTACGGTGGGTTGGTATGTACATATATCATTAATTAAATGCTTAATATTTGTATAATATTGATATATATTTTGTAGGAGCATTGGTAACATTTTATTGGATTTTACTGGTGGTACTTTGAGTATGCTACAAATGATCTTAAATGCGCATAATTATGGTAAATTCCACTATTAAATACTGAAAACATTTGTTTTTCTTTGAATACATATATTTATTGATTTTCCAGATGATTGGGCCTCATTATTTGGAGATCCCACCAAATTTGGCCTTGGTCTATTTTCGGTGCTATTCGACATATTCTTTATGCTTCAGCATTATGTCTTTTACAGGTACTTACAAATATTCTATTTTATTGTATATCACTTAATTTCATTGCAAGTCATCTACCTGACAAATTTGTATTGTTATCAGTTGTTTTTTGTCTATTCATTTGCTGTAATTTTTATTTTGCTGAGTCAATTTTGTTTTCGGTTTGTTTTATTTTTTCACAGACACTCGAATGAGTCTTCTAGTTCTGATCTAACGACTGATACAAGGGTCCATAATGAGGCTCAAAAAGAGGAGGCGGTTGAGAAATATTAGACCTTAGCTTACTTTATTTATATTGCTTTTAATTTGTATAGCGATTAGTACTTAAAGTTTATTAAGTTATATTTAATATGATTGTACTTTGTGTACTATACTTGTCATACTCTTATTATCTACTCTACATATTTATTTCAAGTGCCGTAGCTATAAATGTACATTCAAATGTACATGTCTATGCATTTATTAAAAAAACACTTAATTTGAATAAATCGCCATTTACTCAACATGTTGTTTCGAGATTAACTTTGGGGAAACCAAGCTTATGTCTGTGATTTTTCCAAACGGGATTTTTTCAGTTGTGTTGTCGAATGCAGAAAGTAAGTACTCTAAGCTAATAAATAATTTCAATTTCTCATGTGGGATATTTCCTGGATTGTTGACCTCGAATTAAAGTTTTTCAAATATTAGCAATAAATATGAGCTTTTTGGTGGTTACCACCAGTAAAAATGAAATCTACTTACTAAGTGGAATTTTTCATCATTAATTTTTTTTTGTTTTAATATTGTTCTTTTAACAATTGGGTAAAAATATAGACATAACTGGGAATTTTTGTCATTGCATTGAGTCTACTTATTTCTTATATTTTAATCCGAAACTTCGGTATATTTAAAAATTCTCTTGCTTACAGTTTTAGATTGATGTGTTGTTGCTTTGAGCGCATTGGAAATATTTAAATATAAATATTTAAATCTTAACGGTAGGTTATAAAATTTCCCCGTCTTAAAAATCCCTGGTGTACCACAAATTGTGGAGGAAGGTCGATAGACGACTTTATTTGGCTTGGTACGGTACGAAAGGAGTACCCACTAATATTGTACGATTGCAGCATGGTACACCAACTTTCACAAATAATTTTCGCAATACCGAAACCTTGATGTACGTACTAACCTACATACAAAATTTTAATAATTAGATAAACACGGAGTTTTCTTGGTGATATAGATGCTCTATCAATAGTTTAAGATTTTAAATAGCCAAATAGTTTTGGTCCTTACCGCGCATTTATCGACAACAGCTGTTTCCGATAGGTTTACGCTTGTTGCAGGCAATGTGACTTTTGTGATGAGAAGAAGAAGAAGTCGCTTGTTTGGTAATTTGAGTTTAAAAAACATATTTGCACATTAAGTTAAATAATATAGCTATAACAATTTATACAAACAGTTGCAAAGTATGTACATTGCAGAATCAATGTCTTGGAAGAAAGAAAGGTAATTATCTCGTGTGCATTTACATACATATGCTACAAATGCATGAACGTGTTTAAATTCTGGCAATCCGGCTTTAATTATAATATTTAATATATTGATAGAATAAGCGTTGATACTGCGGAGGAGCAGGACATTTTTGAAGCTTCCGGCTCGGTAGCGTTGGAAAATGCAAACACTGAGCCAAATACGGAGGAAATGTAAGTGTTGTTGTTGTTGTTGTTTTGCAAACAGGTGTTTGTTTGTTTAATCTACAGTTACTCAAGAAATTTTTTTGCTCAGTCAAAACTGCATATATTTTTTTAAAATTGTTTTAATTATTTCAAACCTATAGTTAAGTAACTTAAATAAAATTTAAATATAATTTGTTTACTTTGTCCAAACAATTACTTGACTAACTGTATGTTATCTTAAATACATGTTGGGCCCTTATCTAAATACCCATTTTACTTGCAGGCCCAATGAGCCAATGGCATTTTTACAAGGTCTTAATGTAAGTACAAAATAATAATAACAAATTATATAGTTTAATTAATTGATTTTTATTTAATTACAGTCAGGCAATTTGATGCAGTTTAGTCAGGTAAGGATTTAAATCAGGGACTCAAACCGTGACCTTTAACCGATTACCGGTTTCAAAGCCTGCCGTTTATTGCTTAAACCGCTGCGATAAATCTGATTGAACAAGAATGAGCGCAAAACTCGCCACTGCGGAGAGCATACTGTTTATCAGCGAAATGTCGATCTCAAATAGTCCCATTGGTTTTATCTTGTACTTAATGATGACAACTTGCAGAGTGAAAGTGTGAACACTCTGCTGATAACGCCAATCGGCCTCATGCACATTCATCTCTTGCAAAATAATGCCTGTTAATCGGGTCTCGGTCAGAACATCGTTGCTTAAGTACGTCAGAAGTGCCAATTCCAGAATTGATATTGTCAAGAAGACCAAATTGATAAACGCACCGAAGGCATCGTACGGTTTTTTGCCAATAACTGACTCAGCTATGGTATAATACTGGTTATAACATCCCACGGTAATGCCGAGTAGATGGCAGATCAGCGATAGAACAATCGAAAGCGACATCAGAGCCATATAATCTGTACTCTGGGAGCATATCAATTTATATTTCGCCGACAGATCGTCCAGCTCATCGGCCATTGTGCAAAATCGTTGAATGCGATAATATTTGGAGTACATTTCCTTGTTATCCTCGTGCTGCATGAGATTCACCTGTTGCACTTGCAATTTCAGTTTCGCATTCAAGGCCTCCAAAACGTTCTTTGCAATGATCATGGCGCCAAAGTAGCAGTTGTTTAAAAAGTTTGAAATTACCATTGGAAACAGATTGTAGAGAGTCCAGGTCCATTTAAGATGCGGCTCGTTTCGGTTTTGTTGTACGATTAAAGCTACTTCCAAGACAAACGGAAACCCAAGGACTTTTATCAATGCCATCAACACGGACGTCATTATTGTGCGAGTGTCAATGTGAATGGCACTCAACGTCTCAAAGAGTGGCACATTACTCATCATCCGGGCCACAGTTTTGCTCATCAACATTTGGGTAATGAAATTGATGATTGCCACCGTAATGTTCATATAGCTGTACAATTTGACGGCGTCTCGCAGATTTAACTGTGCCGTCGTGTAGTCCAGATACATTTGACGCACATAGATGCTGGTGAAGACCGTAGTCACCAACATGGCATATGCCAAATATTTCCTGGAGAAAATAAAACGATTGCGGCCACGCAGCGTAAAACGATTGGCAAAGAGTCCGAACAACGTTAACATAAATATGAGTGTCACGAGCAAGGCATGAACTAATCTAGCTGTTCCCCGAATGGGTTTGCGCGAGAACCGGATGCCAAGAAGGGCCATTGCCTGAGAAGGTCTTCAACCAACTGACCTGACCAGGTATTCTGTAATAGACAGTTAATTGCTGTTTAATTGCTTCTCTTATCATAGGACTGTAATCTTAGAGACTTGACATACTAATCAACCATCGCCCTGTAATAGAATCATTAATCAAAAGGGTGGAAAATTGAGTAACTCTTGTTACTCAGCTGCCACTTTAGTTTTTCAATTAATTTGAATATATATTTTACCATTTTTTATTTCTCTTTTATTGTTTTAGCAATCCGTACTGCGTGAAATGATGCTACAGGACATTAAGACACATATTAACTCATTGCCCAAGCTGGAAAATCATAATAATGGTGACTATTGTTTTGGCATGGTGCTGGAGGAGCCGCCCAAGTCCCACTGGATGTTCTCAGTACCATTGAATAAGCTGTACATTCGCATGAACAAGACCTTCAACATTGACGTCAAATTTAGAATCAAAATGCCCTTTCAGCCGTTGAACTTGAGGGCTTTTCTCTGTTTTGTTAAGGATGTCAGTGGTCCTGTGCTGCGTTGTCAAAATCACTTAAGTACAGATACTAGTGAGTTATTATTTAGTTATCTCTGAAAATCTATTTATTAATTTATGTTTCTCTTACAGTTAAGGACAATATCAGTATGCGAGAAAGTCTGTTGCGTTGTGAGAATCCTAATACCACTTACTGTGGAAATGCCGAGGGAAAGAGTATTACGGAGAGATACTCTGTGCTTATACCATTGAATATGAGCCGTTCCAGCCATCAGGGCGGTGGATTCATTAGACAAACACTTGCCTTTAGTTTTGCCTGCCAGAACTCATGTTTTGGTCGCAAAGAAACGTGTTTGGTTTTCTGTCTGGAAAACATGAAGTAAGTCAAACAATTCTTAAAAGTAAACACACACTAAGAATATTTTATTTTGCAGTGGCGATATATTGGGCCAGCAGGTGTTGTACCTGAAGATTTGCACGTGCCCAAAGCGCGATCGCAATCAAGACGAGCGACACATTGAGAGCAACAAACGCAAGTTATTGTCTGGTGCATCGGAGGATGAAGATGTTGACGAGGAACGCGGCCGAAAGACGCGACGTCGCACGCTGCCGCGTGATGTCAAGGAGGAGAATGAGAGCAATGATAGCTCCGATGTGCAGCCCTTCCCAACAGATTGGAACGTTTCGCGTACTGTGGATGGCAATTATCGTCTCGTTCTTAAGTGCGCCAAGAAGGATCAGCTCTTGGACAGCATCGAGGGGATGATTGAGAAGACGTCTGCCGCAGTTCTACGTAGTCCACAAAATTCAAAACTGCGTCAGCATGCAAACCATTTGCTAAATCTAAAAAGTAAATATAATATAATTCTACAACATTTATTTTTCATCTCATAAATATGTTTCTAATTACAGAATGCGCATTTAAGTTGTCATAACTTGGATTACATTTGAAGTCTACTACTTATAAGAACAAAGAATGAATACCTGCTAAAAAGTACAATCAACGTCTCTAAAGTTAACACAATATGTTGAAGTTGTTATAAATTTTGTTAATTGACTGTGCTGCCTTAATACTTAAGTTATAAATAATAAGCATTGAAGTAAATTTTCTAATAAATGGATAATATGTACCATGTACATACAGATTTACACAGTAAATAAGTATTTATATCTAGATATTTGTAATTACATTAAGCATTCCCCTTTGATGTCATAGACTTTATAGTTTTCGCGGTCAATGCTCCGATCCATGCCGCAAATATGTCAAAACTGATATGTTGGATTTTCATATGCATATTTACACTTGTTTTTTTTATGTTTTCCTTTTCAGGTCTATGCTAAAAAAGTCAAGCAAATTGCACATACATATCTTCTTCTCAATCTGCACGCACATGTGCGAGATGATGGCAAAGATCAGCGAGCAGATGTTGTAATGGTAGGCGTTCTTCTGCCACATGCATAATACACTTATATATACAGACATACTTACTATATACATATATATTTATACATACTTGCATGCCTGTACATTGACATAGGGCAGTGCCGAATAAGGCGTCTCCAGACAGACGGTATTTTAATTTTAACGGCTTTCTCTTTCCCAGTTTGGATACGGCTTGTTGAGGTCTCTTGAAGCGTATTTACTTACTGGTTTCCCCATAACGGTTGAGTGGAGTGAAATTATTAAGAGCTCATCATTTACGCTCAAAGCTGAGTGATTCTTTTAAACGTTTTTGAAAGTAATCAAAAAAAGGCATTTTCGAACTTATAAGGTAATTGCCCACGCTAAAAACTTTAAGTAATTTTATTTTTTATGTAATCAATTTGAGATAGAAAAATATTTTTGAACTTTTCTGACTTTAAGAATATATTAACCAAATTGTAATTTGGTAATTTGGTAGTTTGCAAACATTTTTGCCATTTCATCCAGGATCGCGAACGCGACATGTGTACGACTTTAAATGAAAAAAAAAATGGCAATAATTTACATTTTAAAAAATGTTTTCTCACGTGTTTAATGCATTTTATCAACTCTATTCTTATGATAAAAGACAATCTTTGAAGACTTGTCGTTTTTTAATTATTTATAGAAAACAATGCATCGCGAACGCGACGAAAAATGGAAGTCATTTTTGACATCATCTTGACAAATGAGAAACTCTGCGAAATGTGGCGAGTAATTTGGAAGAAAATACTCTTATGCCATAATAAAATAATGTAGTTTTCCACTTTAGAAATAATTTTGATATGTAACTACCGTTTTATATATTTTACAAGTTTTTTTAGTAATTTGTAACGTGACATCGCGAACGTGACAAGATTTCCACCTAGTTTTTCCAAGAGTTTGTTCATCAAATTTTATTCTATATTCCGATATATAGCTCTTAGAACTTGTTTAAATTAAACTTTCAATATATTTCTATATATTAAAATGGTTTATGTTACAATCTTACTCCCTGACTTAGTGTAATCGTTAAAATACAAACGGTCCATTTTGAAAATCTATTTTTAAGAAAATAGGCAAAAATGTGGAAAAGTGAATTTATTCCAATGTAGAATCTATATTTTCATCTTATTGAATTTCTTCTAGCGTATATTGATAAAATAAATAACTTGAATACATTTTTGGCAGAAAATTTAACAAGATGTGAGTTTTTAATCAATTTTATGTTTTTTGGGAAGGTGGACCTTTTTCTGGAAATGCCCATATATAGTTGAGCTTCCATAACTCGAACTTCTATAACTCGAATTTGTCTCTAAAATAAATAACTCTATAAGTCGAATATCTTCATAGCTCGGACCTTTTTTTCTTTGGATAATGGTGATTCGAGTTAGGGAAGCTCGACTGTATTTATAGATTTTTCCAAATGCAAGGTAATTTAAACATTTGAAAAGCTTTGAGTGCAAAATTAAGCATAAGGTTTGCTTTTAAAATTTATAATTGTTACATGTTATATTAAATTTCATTTAAAGTTCAGATGTTTAGTATTTCTTTAGTTTTTTCTTGCGGATGTGGATATATAAATTATTTAAGATAACAATTCTTTTTTTTTTTTCAAATTATGTCAATATTATTTTTACTCTTAACGATCATTCTCTAAAGACACAAAAGCCTTAAAGCTACCTTAGTAAGTAGGCAGTTTGAGTTTCCATATAGGCTACGGGTCAATATATTTTTGTTTTAAGGCAGTTTTCCATACTTAAACAGACTAACAGGAGAGAGGTGAAAAGGTGTGTACGAGTTTTTATGTACTTATATTCAATGCTCATAAAGCCAAGTTAAGCCAAGACATCAGGTGAAAACTTCCCACACACACACATGCACACACGCACACAATGCCAATGTCAGATATTCGATTCCACTCGAGAGTCGAAGCACCTAAGCCATTGCCATTGAGAGAGAAAAAAGTGTGAGAGAGAGAGGTGCAGCAACAGCTTTGGCAGAAAACAAGACAATTCGGCGACAATGCTACAATGCGACCGCAGTGAGAGCGAAATAGAGAGAGCGAGTGAGAGAGGAAGCGAGATCTGCAGCTTGTCTACGCTGTTGCGAAAAGAGTGGGAGAAGAGTTGAGCTGTAAGCTGTGCGCGCAGTTTCAGTATTGTTCGATATCGGTTGGTTAACACACGTGCGGAATTCATTATAAGTTGGCTGAAACGGCAAACGGAATTCAGCAAAAACAAAAGCAAACTAAGCAATAAAATAACAAATAAATAAGTTTAAAATATAATAAGACGAAATTATTGCTGGTTGTCGTCGTCACATCTGGTTTTTTTCTGCTTTGCTTTTCTTAATGCAACTTTGTGAAAATGGTTGAAACGGCAACAACAACGACAATCACACGTACCACATCGAGTGGCCCGGCAACAACCAGTGTTGCCCCAGCTGCCACGCCCACCGCTGCAGTGGTGCAGCGCAACAACGATGAAACGACACGCGCCATATTCAACCTGAAAGTTGTCATCTTCCTGCTGCTGCTGCCCCTCGTTTTATTCGCAGTGTTTCTGAAACATCTATTGGATTATCTTTTCTCTTTGGGCCTCAAGGAGAAGGATGTGAGCGGCAAGGTGGCGCTGGTAAGGCAGGAGGAGAAAGACTGGAAGTTGATTAACTTCAAATTGTTGTTAAATTGAGATATACATACACATACACAGAACAAAAATCTGGGATTCCGGGATAAAACAATGCGAAGTTCAGTAATCTCAAATTCTTTTAAATCGCGTACTTGTTTCAAGAACGATTCTTCAATTCTTTTCATTCTTATTAAAAAAATGCATGCTAAAATCCAAAATTTGTTAGAATGTTTTTTTTTTCAGTGTACCAAGTCGTATGCTTATAAAACCAAGCGTCACGTCACGGCACGCAGTTTTCTTTTTGAGTTTTCCGCCCTCTTCCACTGGTGACATCTCCACCATGAAATGGGTGCGGCTCGAGAGCGTTGCTTATTTAGCATTTTGTTAATAAAACAAATATTTATGCTGTGCTATGCTTCCCCCATAAACAATCAATTGTTTATATATTATACATATTTACATAAAAGCAATTCTGTTTATACGGCTAACAAAATTTAAACTCAGCGATATATACGAGTATCTTGACAATTGATACATACATTTTTATGGGCTACTCAATTAATGGTCACGACAAGGTCAAGAGTGTTGCCCAAAAATGATATCGTATGTGGGCTTGTGACTAACTAAAAAAGTATCTCAAATTGTACAGATATTGTCAATTTTTAATTTACATTCCATTTGCATGGTGTAGGTGTGCCAGTTATTTATGATTCTCAGTTATGGATATAGGCATATATGTACATACATACAAATATGCGTCATTAAAGCGCAGCTTGTTCTATACTTTGGCAGATCGTTCACACAGATACTCGCACTCGCATATTCACATATTCGCATACTCGCAAAATGCGCTCTGTAAAAAAACAGGTTTTTATTTTGTTATAGATCTGAGAAACTTCACTTTTGTTTTCTTTGCCAAACACAACTGATGACGTTTGCACAGCTTCGTTGCGTCTCCGTCAAATGTAAACAACGTTGATAAAAGATTCAAGATAAAGATACTTATGTATCTGCTAGCTACAAAAGGTATATACTTCGTAGTTAGGTAGCCATTGGTTGTTTGCATACATTTGTTTGTTTGTTTAGTTTTTCATATGATAGGAATTTAATAATTACAGCAAAAAAGATAAAGATTAAGATAAAGAGTCGGGTGTATCTGCTAAATACATGACATCATTGCATACTGATTACATATTCCTGTTAAATCGCTTGAGAATTTACATTTGTAATATTTTTTTTGAAGAGACAAAGTGTTTACAAGATTTTTGGAATTACGCAGAAGAATTCCTTGCATATTTATTCTGGATCTGATCTCATAGAACTCTAATTAAATATTCTTATTAATTTAATTTAAACAATAATACTACGTAAAACTTTACAACAATACAATATAGAAGAATGCGACATCGTATTTACATGTGGATTGTGTATTGTTCTGTTCGCTCAGTTTGTCAGAGGTCACATCATTTTAATTACGGTCAAAAGTCACTCAATTGTGGTAAATGGCAACTAATGTACATATATGTTTATGACTATATACAAATGTCTATGTAAGCTCAACGAATCTTTAACTCAATGCTGCAATGTAAATCATGTATTTAAGATATTTGTATGTACATATGTATTTATGACAGCAAGTTGTTCATTGTTTGCAAATAAAGCCAATTAATTTGTGCTACGGTAATTAGTACATATGTCTGTATGTATGTATGTTTATGGGTCATTTATGTGTAAGCGTATTCATACTAATTTAGTGCGTATTTCACAGGTGACTGGCGGTGGCAGCGGTTTGGGTCGCGAAATTTGCCTGGAGCTGGCAAGACGCGGCTGCAAAGTGGCCGTTGTGGATGTCAACTCAAAGGGCTGCTACGAGACTGTGGAATTGCTATCCAAGATACCGCGTTGCACCGCCAAGGCCTACAAGGTGAGCAACATAATGTTCCATTGATGGCAATCGATTAACTTTGGCCCACTTAATGCGACAGAACGATGTGTCCTCGCCCCGTGAACTGCAGCTAATGGCCGTTAAGGTGGAGAAGGAATTGGGCCCCGTCGAAATTCTGGTCAACAATGCCTCCCTGATGCCCATGACATCGACGCCGCATCTGAAAAGCGATGAGATCGACACCATTCTGCAACTTAATCTAGGCTCCTATATAATGGTATGAAACAGATCATTATTATTCAGGGGTGCCACAGAAATCACTTTCGCTTGAATTTCATTTGAATTTGTATGAAATTTGAGTGAAATTCAAGCGAAAGCGATTTCTGTGGTACCCCTGATTATTATTTTAAATTTATGTATTTATTTATATTATATATGTATATATTTATTTATTTATATTTATATATATTATTATTTACATACAAATTAATCAGGCCTGTTCCGGTTTTTACTTTTTACTTTTTAGCATTTACTGATATGCATTTATTCACTTTGAATTTAGACTAAGTGTTTGAAAATTATCGTTTTTCGTTTTATTGGACTTTAACTCATCAACTCAAAGTGATATCAATCCGCTGAATATAACCGAAATAGTATTAGAGCAGGTGAAAGAAATTGAATTCCGACAAATCTTATCAAAAGTGAAATTCGGAACAGGCCTAAATATAAATTATAAATAAATATAATTTTTGAAAACTGATACGATAAAAAAAACTAATATTAAGACTGTAAAGTTTGTAGATTATCTTCTGACTGAAATAATTACTTTTATTGCAGACTACAAAGGAGTTTTTGCCCAAGATGATCACACGCAAATCAGGTCACTTGGTGGCTGTTAATGCATTGGCTGGTAAGTCTTGAACTTGATCTGATTTGGTACGAGTTTTTTTTATAAAGTTTGTTCTTCTTATATATATAGGACTGGTACCGCTGCCCGGCGCCGGCATTTATACCGCCACAAAGTATGGCATTATGGGCTTTATGGATTCCCTACGCGCTGAACTGCGTCTCTCCGATTGCGATTACGTTCGCACGACAGTTGCCAATGCCTATTTGATGAGAACCAGCGGCGATTTGCCGCTGCTCAGCGATGCGGGGTAAGAGATGTTTCAGAAATATATATGATTCGACTCTAATCAGAATTTTACATTGAAAAGTATCTAATTTTCCAATACCAGTCAAATATTTGTATTAATACTGCAATGTTTAGTTTATATTTTATTGATTAACGAAAGTACTATTATTGACATGATTGATCAGTTTTAATATCAGTAGAGTCTTTTAATTTGCAGTTCTCATTAGTATTCATCCTATTGATTAAACATTCTAAATTCGTTTTGCGGAAATGAATTTAATTGCTATTCAGAATGCCTAATTTCATTGTTTAATCAAATTGTATAACAATGACAACTGATTTCATCACTAAGTACGTTTAGGTTTTTGAATGAAATTGAAATTCGCAGTGCGCTTCATTGATTTTTGTGCATGATCAATTGTTTTTTTTTTAACTTATTCTTTATTCAGCAAGCGTTAAATTATTTTTTACTTACCTTTTCATATTTTCTAGCATATCCCAAAGTTATCCTGGTCTTCCAACACCCTATGTCGCCGAAAAAATTGTCAAGGGCGTATTGCTAAACGAGCGTATGATCTATGTGCCAAAAATATTTGCACTCAGTGTTTGGCTGCTCAAGTAATACAAATTCTACAAATTCTCATATTTTTAAGTGATATGATTTCTTTGTTTTCTTTCTAGATTATTGCCTACGAAGTGGCAGGATTATATGCTCCTGCGTTTCTATCACTTTGATGTACGCAGTGCTCACCTGTTTTATTGGAAATAGAAAAGGATAATGGATTGGGAGCTTAATTGAGTTCCAATTGTTCCACTCAATTATATTAGGTTAAACGTTAGATAATAAGCTCATTATTTATTTATATAAATTGATGATCGAATTAATAAAAAGTTACGAGATAAAAAGAAAAACTGTCAGAAAGAAGGGAACTTTATTTAAAGAATATTCATTTTTATAGCATACTTTTGCGAATCGATGGGGATTAAATATTCACATACATATATTTGATATGCACAGCGAGGTCTTCGTCTGCCTTTTATACACATTCACAGAAGGTTATAATACCCGAAAGTGGGGAAAGTATTATTGGAATTATCAACCGCAGCTGTGTCAACGATTTCCGCCCAAAATGATTACAGCCGCCTCGAGTTGGCCATGTCGTCGCTTAAATATTCGATGAGATATTCATAACTTATAATTAGGCTTAAGGGCAGAAAGTGCGCTGAAATCCATTTATATATACGGTTTTTCATCTCTTTTTTTATTTTTACGCAAATTAATGTCGAGCAATAAGTGCAACGCTGATTAATAAAAAATTAACCGGATAAATTGCCGCCGACAGCCGCTGTGAGGACAAACAGATAAATATAGTCATGTGTGTATGTTTGTGCACACATCATGGAAGTGAACTATCATTAACATAACACTCAATGCTGCCAGTGCTGACGAAAAGTGATTGCAACAAATTAATATATAAATTATTCTTAATTAAATGCTACCGAATATATGCTTGTTTATTATGATATTTAAATAGCATTTAACGACTGACTCGGTCAAATGGAAAGTGACACAGTAGCTGTAACAGGTTATCATCAGCAGTCGTACTGATTTTCATTTGTTTTCTTAAAAAGGGGGCCAGCCCACAGATGCTAGGCAAAGGACCCCATATGGCGCACACTTTGTACACTCTACAGGCTCAAGTGCAGCCGATGTCGATGTCGATGTCGATGTGATTAAGTGAACGTTGAAATTTCAAATGCAATAAGTCCATACAAGCGAACCATAATAACAGAACCAGCGACATGTGCATAAACAAACAGAAAGAACTCAATAAGATGAAGATTTGATGGAACGACTAGGAGATACCACTTTAAAGAGCACAAAATTGTTATGGAAGCCACATTATTTACACTAATTTGGTCTTCTTAAAAAAAATGAAAAGAAAACTTTGGAATCTGGGAATTTTAAGGTAAAATGGTAAGGAAAAGTGCTTTAAACTTTCTTATTTAAAATATTAAATGCGCACACAATCTATTTATTAATGCAATATATTAACTTTTATATTAAATCTGGCATTTTGCTGTGTTGATTAATAATATTAATACCTTTGAATATCAAAGAAATGACAACTTTGATTTTGTCACAAATTTTCATCACAGCGTTCGCTAGAAGCTCATCAAAACTGTTTGATTTGTGATACATGATTACTGATTGATTAGTTCTAGTGAACGTGTTGTTAAACTTTTATTCTGCTTTTAAAAATATATTTATGTAGTCTTTGGGTAATATTTTTCTTATTTTTATTTTATTTTATTTATTTAAAGCAAACATTGCTGCCACAAGTTAATAACAAATACAATATAAATATACAATATACAATATACAATAGATATTACAATAATATAAGAATTTAAAAGAACTGAAAGCCTAAACAAATTATACTTAGAGACACCACATAAATTGAAATTGATACAAAAGTATTTTGATTGTGAAATGAGTCTCATTATAATATTCAAGTAAAAGATATCTAGGTATAAATTGTATGTTTTTAATGGGAATAAACCATTCGATCAACAGATGTGTCTATGATATTACAATCCATCAAATCAACAATTTTCCATGCTGTGCATTAACTAATATACCCTTTTCTGATAATGGGTATTCCTTGCTTGTGCAGCGTTGAGGCAGCGCCAACAAAAACACAAAAACGCAACCTGCTGTCAGATATTCCCCAAAGACTAAGAGGCTGCCGTCATTGTCGCGGCTCTGAAATAAATTCTAATTACAATTATGACAAAGACCCCCAGCACCTGAAGCTGTACACACGCACACATGTGCACACATAAAAATAATAATAAAAAGAAGCCCACACCCCTTGGCCCGCCCCTCTAGCCCATTCAATCGTTGCAAGAGCTGCGCATGCGCAACTGCATAGTTCCATAAATAAAGCGCACTAATTACTTATGTGCTAGGGTTACAATTACACTGAAATCGGGGGCCTGTCGAGAGTTTTATGGTCGGTCTATGGGCTCATCATGTGCTCTTCTTGCCCCCGCAGAGTTGTCGACTCGTAACATCGATTTCGAATGCCATCTATGTGTAGCCAAACATTGTGTTTGATTTGCACTCTTCTGGAATTCTGTTTATTGTTTTTCCATTTGATTGTCTTCGGCCCCATCTTCATCTTCAGATCTAGTTACAGCGGCAGCTTCTGCTGCAGCTCTTGCAGATGCATCTTGGCTGCGGCATGCCTCTCATTCCACGTTGCACGTTGCAGCCCGTCGTCTGCTCGACGCTCCATGTGGTCCGCTCCTCCTGCCACTCGTTGATGCACTCGGAAAAGTATCTAAATCGAAGTCGTCATCATTTGTGTCGTATAAACATAGAATATGTGCATGCCACTTCGAATCGGTTGCATTGAAGTATCTTTTCCCTTAAGCCCCATTCAGACGAGCACTTTTTCACCGACACTTTTTGTCATATTTTGTCAAAAAGCTGTCCGTGTCGCGTAACCATACAAAATTTCAAAGCGTCGGTAAAAAGCCGACGCTCACCGATGGAAATAGAACACGTTCTATTCCATCGGTGAGCGATGGTGAGCGACACGGACGGTTTTGTGACAAAAAGTGTCGGTGAAAAAGTGCTCGTCTGAATGGGGCTTTAAAACTTGATTGAGTTTATTATTAAAACCAATGAAAGCTTATAGTATAAAATAGTATTAACTTAATACTCTGAATTCAATAGAAATTCAATTGAAATGCTTCACTTATTGCTAAAAATTCACTTTATTTGATTTTTATCTCTGGCTAAAAATAACTTAGCTTAAGAATAAAATCGACATTTTAGCAATTTCAACAACTTAAAACTTTATCAATCTGCATATCCTATTCAATTGCAAAAATTCCTTTTAAATGGTTTACAGTAGAAACTCAGCTTAGCGGAAAAAAAATTTGATAATAGAATTTTTTTAGATAATGAGCTTTATTAAGAAATACTGAACGTTGAACTTAACATTCATTCCAATTTCAAAAATAATTTATAGATAATTGGTGTTTCTTTTAATTCGCAAACAAATAAAATATTTTCTAGGAAATTCACTAGAATTTATTTTTATAAATGCAAAGATTATTTTATGTTTTTATAAATTTATTCTTTTGTTTCTGGAATTTTTCCCGTATTTTCCGAATTTGTTCGTGTCTACTTTACCGAGTGTATACTGTACTATGTCAACATGATTAAGCTTTCATCAATATAAACAAATTCCTTTTTTAAATTGTCAAATGGTTATTTGGAAAAGATATTTAGCAAAAGTGCATGTGATAAATGTACAAAAAGTATTTATTTTATTTTTTCGATTTCAACTAATTGATTTGTACAAAAATTTATATAAATTCTTATGGCAATTTTGAAGCGCAAAAAGTCTTTCAAACTGGTATACAATTATGCAAATGTGGTCAGCTCGTTTATTTCATCTACATGTATGAGTTTATCCATTATAAAATTCTCGTTTCACTTGCAATATTCATATGGACTTGTCAAACTGTCAACTGAAAATAGAATATTTATGCATTTTTATGCTGTCGCCGATGAATGCGAGTATGGGTATGGGTATGAGTATGAGTTTTATGAACTCTAAAAAATGCACTCTATAAATAGGAAGGCGGCGTGGCGGCAGAGCAACCGGAGTAAAAATCAATTTTGGCCCCATACTGCGGTTGTTTTTCTGTTTTTCTGTTTTTTTTTTTTAAACTTCACTCCGTTTCGTCTATTAGGCATTGCAAGGTGAAATTGGGATTACAAAATAAAAAAGTGTATAAATAAAAAGCAAAATGAATTGCTGACACTTGAGAGGTTTCATTGGATTTATGACGGACCGAGTGTGGATTGTTATCAAATTTAATTTAACGATTTGTTGCTTAAACCGAAACCTTGTCTAACAATGCTCCAGTCCTGAGATCCAGTCAATGGGTCTGTCATTTGCATATGTGCTCAAATTGTTTGTCTATCCCTACACATTGTCTGGGCCATTATTAATGCATTGAATTGGACAGGAAAATGCATGTCCAGTACACACTCCTGTCACGCATGCATAAATCCTTAAGCGAACATTAAACTACAAGTTTGCCAACGTTTAAGAGATATTTACATCGAGTGATGTATATTGTAGATGAAGGAGGAGAGATGGAGATGCGAGTACTCATCGCTTGGATTTGCCAAAACCTGTTGCTTATGTTTCGACACTTTGGTCTTTTATGTTCCTTCTTGTAATTCTACACATTCTCAACGGCTTTCGGACTAATCTGGTTTGTCAGCAACCACTTTATTTTTGCTGGGGCTTCAGTGTTGTCCATGTGTCGATAGTCCTGTTGTTGTAGCTTGTAAAGTTTCTGAATTTGTTTATATCTTTTTTTGGCTTCAATGCTGTTGGAGTTCCTACTGCGATAGCTTTAATGGCCATAAATTGCGTATACGCCACGTGTGATGCCAGGACACACTTATCATCCTAATCTGCAATGAACTTACTTATTTATATTTTATTTTGTTTTCTCTTCTCTTACATAAAAGCTCTGAATCGATCTCTCATATCCTTTAATTGGTCACATTTTTGCATCTATCCATTTTTTTTTTAACTTTCAGTTTCTCGTTTCTTTCTCAGCATTTATAAACATTAGTTTGAGTTTCTGTGTATTAGTGTGTGTTAGTATATCCTTTGGGATATAAAATGTTTATTTTCACAGGGCTCTAGTCTGTAAATAAAAGCTGTTGACTAGTTTTGAGTCACAGACAGGGCACACAGTTGTCACTTTTGTCGTTTGTATATGTTCTGTATCCTGTAAATTTGTTTATAAATGGGTATGAAAACTGTGACAGGACACGTATTGAATTAAATAAAGATATAGATTTTGAGAATTTTGAACTTGATGATAGAAATCTAAAGCATTAGTCGTTATTAATACGGAACAACTGATATGTTTGTTTCAGAAAATACATTAAAGCATGTTAATGTTATTTAATTAATGTTAATTAAATATAATATGGGTTGATAATTCACATCAACAAATAAAGTTTAAATTTTGCTTTAAAATGTATATATTTTTGTATATATTTGTTAGTGTTAATAGTTAATAATTATATACATAAAATAGATAAACTTTATTATTATTTTTAATTTATATAAAAGTTTGGCTCATTTTTTTTTTACAAGGTAATTTGCAGTCGAGAATTCTTCCCCTTTCTTTGGCTCTATCTCTGTCTCGGGGAGAATTCTCTTACTTGTGTGCTGTAAACTTGTTTCTATTATTTGGACCTTGTGAAATTGTTTAATGCCCGCCCGGTTTCTGTTATTGTCTGGACCCTCCCAAGTAGGAGTAAGCCAAGTTAACGTCTCGACTGCCTTTTTAGTGTTCTTTGTTCATTCGTATTTATCATTTCGCTTTTAATTGTGCGCTGACATCTCCTACATGTTCCTGAATATGTTTGTATGTATGTATGTGTTATGTAGTGTGTGCTTGTGTATGTGCATATGTATGTGGGTAATTTGTAAGTGTTGACGCCTATTGTTGTTGTTGTTTTTGTGCTAATAATAGCGTTAGCTGAGCCTCAACATGGTATCCTTATAGTGCTTGCTTCTGCTGCTCAGCTCCTGCCTCTTCCATAAACGTCATCTGCAGTGAGACGAGCAGTTCCCTTACATCAACCAGTGCCTTTTAAATCCTTTTAGACCCTGTACCTAAAAAGTATAAGGTATATAATAATAATCGATATATTTTTAAATATAAAAAACGCTTCGTGCAATCGGTCACCAGGCAGGCCTAAGGTTTCTGTTGAGGAGAATAACATAAGAAGCCAATTTTTAGATTTAAGTTTTTCCTTTTTAGTCAATATATTTCAACAGCTACAAGCAGAATTTAAAAGATAAGGATCGGAAAATAAGCAACAAAGATATTTTGCATGACATTTTTCTCTGAGCATGGAGATGGTTTTGATAGGATCATTGGCTTTAATAGTCAATTGTGCTTCAAAAGTTTGCTTATATTTTTATTTTATAATTTATATCCTTTTCGTATTTTTTATTTCAACATCCTAGCGCAACGGGCCACACTTTTTTTTTTAAATTACATATTTATATGTAAAACTTAATATTATTCGTCACAAAATTGGATATCAGAAATTTTGGGGCATAAGAATGTTTTCCTCACTAGACTTTTACCTCGTAAAGATTATTATAAAACTCTCTAAATTTCCCTTTAAAATTTAATTTTTAATTTGGATTTTTGTTATTTATCCATTTTCACTGCGGACGGCAGTCCTAGTGCTAGTGACGAAAGCATCACGAAGAGTGCGAAAGATGACTAGCAGTATACGACATACAGAAAGTATGGATAATTTGCTACGACCAGTAATTATAACTTCTTCTATGACAACTCTTTTTCATATTTATTTATATGTTAATATTCAACATATTCAAGATACGGCAAAGCAAAATATATTTTGTTAAATCATGTAATTTACCTTTTGTAGACATTAATTTGTTGCTCATATAAAACCCTTTTGGTTATAAATACTTAAAAGCAAACAAAAAAAAATAACCATTGATTTTCTGATATTTTGGTGCAGTTTATTAGGATGTGCACAGATCAGTAAACATTACAATTCGATGTCAAGTTGGGCCTACTTTCTAAATGTGATTCTGTGTCAACTAATGGAAATCGAGCCTAACAATAACATTAAAGATTTTTTGAACGCAATGTCCGCCTAAGTGCGACTTTATTATAAGCTTTCTATTTTCAATAATAAAATATAAAATTTTTCTTCCTGGTGATCTCGATCTGCGCGAACAAATTCATCAAATCTTTCCTCGATGTTATGGTCTGTATATCCACTTTCCTTGGCCACACGGATTATTTCGGTGCCCTTGGTCTTAAATGCATCGAATTGAACAGAAATGAGACCAAGATATTTGGATTTAATTTCAGAGAAGGATCCTCTCGTGTACTCGTCCAAGCGACTCTCAAGTTGAACTCTTGGACCTTTTGGCAGGACTTTTTTAAATTCTCTTTCAAATTCGTCGATCTGGGTGGCATTATGTATAAAAGACATATTGCGAGGACGCCATTGATCGTTAAAATTTTTAATCTTTTCGATAACCGCTTGATCCGCCACTTCCATATCCACAATCCTTTGAGCTAGTTCAAATGATGAATCCACATCCAGCTTATCTATCTGGAACTTAGTATTTTCAGCTGCCTGCCTTAAGTCATTCCTGAGATTCCCATTTGGGTCGCAACTCACGAGGATCTGGAAAAAGTTTAACAATTAGGGTACTTTGTCCTCTTCTCCTCGTCCTGCAGGATACGAACCAAAAGAGCAAGGCTCACTGCGAGAAATATGAAACGCATCTTCAAAAGTCGTCATAAGACACTAAAAACGAAGCGTTATTCACCCATCTTATATACGATTTGAGCTCACTGAAATGACTCTATGACGCAAATATAAAACATATAAAAATATGATAAGCTGCATCCGATTCCAATTCTCTAGCCCCAAGATTCTAACCCCAAGATTATGGAAATGGTCATATGTATGGATTAGCCGATGAGTCTTCACTGTGAAATTATTTTACTTTTGGCAATTTTTTTATTCCCTGTCCCGGAGGTGTAACAGACTTCCCCAAAGCTTTGTAACATACTAAAGTTGAACAGAAGGCATAGATTATATATTTTTGATCAGCATAAACGGCCGATTTGATCGAAAACTTAAACGGTGTAATTAGTACTAAAGCTCCCTAGTTGTATTTCAAAGCTCGGATATGTCGCATATTATGCATTTGCTGTCTGTGGATTTTCAAATACTTACTACTTATTATCAAAATACTTTTTCATAGACGGTGGGACAGGGTATTATTATGTCGTGTGCGCTGAACTTTAACTTTAAGTTTGACGCAAACCAGAGATAGGAAAAAATACTTGATTTCCGAAATATAAAAATAATCAGTTATTATCACTTATAACAAGTAAAATGGAAATAACAAAATTTTTGAATTTATTAAGCGTTTCAGCGTACATTCAAATTTTATTAATTTTGTTCATATAATATTTTTGCTGCCAGAAACTTACAAATCTTAATAAATGGAAAAAAACGAATATAAAACTATTAATGTCAAGTTTGTAAGTGGATTTTTTCCACTGTGTTACAGGTGCAGTCGGCATATTAAGAAGAGTTGATTGATTCATCTGAATTAATTAGCCAAATTAGTTTTGCTGTCCCGATCAGAACTTCTAGAAATTTTTTACCTCTTTCTCTTCAATCCTGTGTTGCTAACTATGCTATTCATAACCCTTTCCGAGTACTTTGCTGTAATTATAACAATCTTTCTCAATTTATAACTAATTTTTCTTCTGTACAATCTCTGAATACATCAATTATTTCTTACTTATCTAGCTTATAGTTAATTTATGGTTTTGTTTTTTCTTGTTTTATACAATGTTTGTCCGTCCTTGTCTCTGTTTGTCTCTTTGTCCGCGCGTCAACAAGTCCGTGCTTGGTGTCGTTTGGGCCACTTGAATGTACTGCTCGTTTAGTACATCAACGTCCAAATATCTAAAGCTTAAAAAACTAAAAGGGGTAAATATATTAGATATATTTTTAAAAATAAAAAAACCCTTCGTGCAATCGGTCACCTGGCTGGCATAAGGTTACTGTTGAGGAGAATAACATAAGAAGCCAATTTTTAGATTTAAGTTTTTCCTTTTTAGTCAATATATTTCAACAGCTACAAGCAGAATTTAAAAGATAAGGATCGGAAAATAAGCAACAAAGATATTTTGCATGTATGGAGATGGTTTTGATAGGATCATTGGCTTTAGTAGCCAATCGTGCTTCAAAAGTTTGCTTATATTTTTATTTTCTAATTTATATCATATTTTTACTATATTTTTTATTTCAACATCCTAGCGCAACGGGCCACAAATTTTTTTAAAAATTATTTATATGTAAAACTTAATATTATTCGTCACAGAATTGGATATCAGAAGTTTTGGGGCATAAAACCTTTACCTTTTACCTCGTAAAGATTATTTTAAAACTCTCTAAATTTCCCCTTTAAATTTGGATTTTTGTTATTTATCCATTTTCAGTGCTAGTGACGAAAGCAGCACGAAGGGTGCGAAGGCAACTAGCATATATACACAGGAAGAATGGAAAATTAGCTATGACTGTCCGATCAGGTCGAGTTATATACCGATCGAAAGGTATAAATTTAACTTACAAATGTGCATTCTAAGACTTTTGGAAACTCACCTGGTTCGGGAGATAAACAGGTGTAAGTGGGAGGTGAAAAATTTAAATTATTGGAGCTAATGGGACCGTTGGAGCCTTTTTGAATTGTTTTCTTACTATTCTAATCAAAAATACGCGTCGAATGACACTTCGATTATCGAAACCCGATTACTGGTTCAAAAAATAATTAATTTTGAAATTTTTAGTCGCCTTCCGAAAATGAGATGAAAAGTCAGTCTGTCTGTTTGTTTGTTTGTCTGTTAGTATGAAAGCGTTGAAATATCTTAAATCGGTGAATGAGGACTTGTTCCCGCTCAAAAATCTAGAGACGTTTGTTTTACGACTTTTTCGAAAATTTTCTAGCTTAGAGGGAAATTGCTAAAAACCGCTAAAATTGAGCAACCCCCATAGCATCCAAACGATAGAAGATATGATTTATATATCGTTGAAAAGGTAGTTCGAAGGGCTTTTAAACATAGCTGTAAACTTTTTTGCTTAAAAACACAGGTAAAAAGCTACAGGTAAAATAAGGTATTTTTTCTCACATGTTGGCTATTAAAGAAAAATCTACGTTTCAAATCACGTTTAAATATAATATATGTTGAAGACAATTCCATTACGCGTTTTTTGACATACAACACATATCTGTCAAAATTCGTTTGGGCAAGATAATACCTATTAACTGAATATACCATTTTTCTTTACACTACCGCATGTACGTACATATAGTATGCAGTATGTACACTGCTTGCTTGCTGCGGAAGTACACTGCTTGCAATTGGTGAATTCTTTTTGCGGCCGAGTGGCAAAATTTTTTTTTAATTATTTATATGTAAAACTATGTATTACTTCTTCTATAACAACTCTTTATCTTATTTATTTATGTTAATTTTAATTTTCAAGATACGGCAAAGCAAAATATATTTTGTTAAATCATGTAATTTACCTTTTGTAGACATTAATTTGTTGCTCATATAAAACCCTTTTGGTTATAAATACTTAAAAGCAAACAAAAAAAAATAACCATTGATTTTCTGATATTTTGGTGCAGTTTATTAGGATGTGCACAGATCAGAAAACATTACAATTCGATGTCAAGTTGGGCCTACTTTCTAAATGTGATTCTGTGTCAACTAATGGAAATCGAGCCTAACAATAACATTAAAGATTTTTTGAACGCAATGTCCGCCTAAGTGCGACTTTATTATAAGCTTTCTATTTTCAATAATAAAATATAAAATTTTTCTTCCTGGTGATCTCGATCTGCGCGAACAAATTCATCAAATCTTTCCTCGATGTTATGGTCTGTATATCCACTTTCCTTGGCCACACGGATTATTTCGGTGCCCTTGGTCTTAAATGCATCGAATTGAACAGAAATGAGACCAAGATATTTGGATTTAATTTCAGAGAAGGATCCTCTCGTGTACTCGTCCAAGCGACTCTCAAGTTGAACTCTTGGACCTTTTGGCAGGACTTTTTTAAATTCTCTTTCAAATTCGTCGATCTGGGTGGCATTATGTATAAAAGACATATTGCGAGGACGCCATTGATCGTTAAAATTTTTAATCTTTTCGATAACCGCTTGATCCGCCACTTCCATATCCACAATCCTTTGAGCTAGTTCAAATGATGAATCCACATCCAGCTTATCTATCTGGAACTTAGTATTTTCAGCTGCCTGCCTTAAGTCATTCCTGAGATTCCCATTTGGGTCGCAACTCACGAGGATCTGGAAAAAGTTTAACAATTAGGGTACTTTGTCCTCTTCTCCTCGTCCTGCAGGATACGAACCAAAAGAGCAAGGCTCACTGCGAGAAATATGAAACGCATCTTCAAAAGTCGTCATAAGACACTAAAAACGAAGCGTTATTCACCCATCTTATATACGATTTGAGCTCACTGAAATGACTCTATGACGCAAATATAAAACATATAAAAATATGATAAGCTGCATCCGATTCCAATTCTCTAGCCCCAAGATTCTAACCCCAAGATTATGGAAATGGTCATATGTATGGATTAGCCGATGAGTCTTCACTGTGAAATTATTTTACTTTTGGCAATTTTTTTATTCCCTGTCCCGGAGGTGTAACAGACTTCCCCAAAGCTTTGTAACATACTAACGTTGAACAGAAGGCATAGAGTATATATTTTTGATCAGCATAAACGGCCGATTTGATCGAAAACTTAAGCGGTGTAATTAGTATTAAAGCTCCTTAGTTGTATTTCAAAGTTCGGATATGTCGCATATTATGCATTTGCTGTCTGTGGATTTTCAAATACTTACTACTTATTATCAAAATACTTTTTCATAGACGGTGGGACAGGGTATTATTATGTCGTGTGCGCTGAACTTTAACTTTAAGTTTGACGCAAACCAGAGATAGGAAAAAATATTTGATTTCCGAAATATAAAAATAATCAGTAATTATCACTTATAATAAGTAAAATGGAAATAACAAAGTTTTTGAATCTATTCAGCATTTCAGCACTATGAAGATGTCGATATTGTCGGTAATTTTTTGTTGCGGAATGTTATTTTTGTTTTTTTGTATTAATTTTGATTGTATTAATTTTGTTCATATAATATTTTTGCTGCCAGAATGCGGTATTTGAAACTTACAGATCTTAATAAATGAAAAAAACGAATATAAAACTATTAATGTCAAGTTTGTAAGTGGAATTTTTCAACTGTGTTACAGGTGCAGTCGGCATTTTAAGAAGAGTTTCTCCTTATGTGGCATATCGTTGTTCCCCCAATCTTTATTAGCGAGGGAAACCTGATTGTCAAGCACTTGACTAATCGAATATTTTAGTTTTCGAAAGGATTGATATATGTATGTTTATTGTACGAGTACACACAAATGTTGTAGCAACCGACGGAGATGCACACATGAGTGTCATTAATGTATCGCTGGTGTATTGTTTCGGGTCTGTTGCTACCGATCCATGCGATACCCAAAGATTCTCATTTGGTTGCTTGAACCGTGCATAAATATGTCAATAAAAATGTTGAAGTCGAAACCGGGAATAGGTTGTGTCTATAAAAGAACGAAGGATCAAGACCTCAGCTAAACAAATACGAGCAGACTGAACAGGAGCTGCCTCATCTGTGTATGTGTGTGTGTGTTGTTGTATATTGCGTTTATCCTTGCAACAAGCCACACATTTCAAACTGTTAAATTATGACATGCAACTGTCAGTTCAAGTGGCAGAGTTGCTGCTGTTGCTGTTGTTGTTGTTGTTGCCTCTGTTGTTGCTGCTGCTGCTGCCGCGTGAGAAAATGTTATCCTTATACCTAAACAAACACATTTGCATTTCCCTGTGGACTCCAATCGGCTGCAAGTGCGCTGCATAGTAGCATATCCTTTTGCGGCTGCCGTTTGTCCTGTCTGTCTGTCTGTTGTTCGGTCTGTCCTCGCATCTGGATCAGGTTGCTAAGTAGTTATTGTTGTTGTTCCTTATTTTTCTCATTTTCCTGCTATATCAACACAATTTCGTTTTACACCCAGCTAATTTATTTCTTTTCGACTTTCTTTAACGAGTTCTCTAGCTTTTCTTTCCGAACTCAAAACTGAAAACACTAAAACACATGGATCAACTCGTAATCCACAGTTGCGTTAGTTGAGAAAGTAGCGTCAAACAGGACATCCATTTCGCTGTGTTATTAGGTCCTTTGTGACTTTGTGACCTGCTCTCCAGCACTTCACAATTGGTGTTGACAGCCGCGCTGAGAAATTGCCTCGCCCTTTTACTCAATTTCGGTAGACCCTGTTGTTTTTTAATTTTTTGGTTTCTGAGTGCTCGAAATGCTTATGTAAAATATGAAAAAAGTAATTAACATTAACGTTTCTAAGCGCGGTTGCTCAACACTCAGCACTCTTCACTTTATGCACATTCCTTGTCAGCTGCGACATCTGCTGCGGCGCCTTTTTCTTTTGTTTCGTGTTGCGTGGGAAACTGTGGAAAATGTGGAAAACTTTGGCGCACAGGTTTAACCAGCTCTAATCCTTGACCTTAAGCACTTTGTGGCACTTTTTCAGGAATCGATTGACTTTTTTCATTGCATAGTGTTGGGCGCGTGTCGTGACACGAAAATGAAGAACATAAACATAACCAATGCATTGCAATGGTTAATTTTCACACAGTTTCCAAAATAAACCTTAAGTTGAATTATTGAGCAAATGCAAAAATTTTAGAAATCAAATGAAAAATGTTGTGCCCCAAAACTAGTTAAGGAATTGATGAAACTGTAGTAAAAATATGTATTAAAAAATAGTTCGCAGTTGCATTATACAATAAGAAATCTAATTATTTAAAAATTAAATTTAAAAGAATATTAATAATAATTATCATATTTTTGTACGACACATAATAGAGTCAGCGGAAGTATTCGCTTAACTAAATTCTTACTAAATATATAAGTTACTTATAAATAAACTAGTTAAGGAATTGATGAAACTGTAGTAAAAATATGTCGAGCCCTATTTGCGACAATAACGTATGCGCCATTTTCCGAAATTTTTTTTTGAATGCAAATGTGTTCATTAATATTAATAGTATCTACACTCAAAATATTAAACTTTAATTGTTTATATTTCCGGAGATATTGGCCTGTCAAATATAACGTAAGCGACATATGACACGAAGAAATCGACTTAACGAAACCTAAAAACCTTTCTCCTGTAAAATTGCGTTTTGGCGCATACGTTATTGTCGCAAATAGGGCTCGATGTATTAAAAAATAGACCTCAGTTGCATTATACAATAGGAAATCTAATTATTTAAAAATTAAATTTAAAAGAATATTAATAATAATAATCATATTATTGTAGGACACATAAGTCAGTGGAAGTATTCGCTTATCTAAATTCTTACTAAACATCTAAATTTCTTATAAATAAATTTGCTGAATTTAATAATTAAATAAATAAATATATTGGGTATATTCCATATATACGATATGTGTATATTTGAAACGTAGTCATCTCTACTGCAATGTGATGTTGTCTTTGTTGTGTCCACATTGTGCAGAAAGTTGGCGAGTTGCAAGGTTGTCTGTTGTGGCATGCGACATTAAGCGTGTCAAAGAGCGGTTTCAACAAAGTGTTGACTCTATGAAACCATATGTTTACCGTTGCCTTCACGTTGCCATGTGCTTATTTTGGCTGCAGCTTTTGTACTATAAATCATAAGCCTCCGATAGCTGCAAAAAACGAAAGAACTTTACTTGCACCAGTTTGCAATGAAATGTGACCCGATTTTTGGGCAACCAAATCGAACCAAAAAAACGGCAGAGAGTTTTTTTAGCGAAGTATTTTATTAATCGTATCACGTGCAAGACTCGCTGTGTACACTTCTGTATGTTGGAAATTCTTGACGGGAGCACAGAGTGAATTACGAGAGTAAAAAGATAATGCGGATAAAACTGATATACTTACAAAGTACTCAGTAACAAATTGAACAGAATCTTGTAATGGTACAAAGATAAACAGAAGGAGATAGGCACTACACACTTGCAAATGTACTTAATAATTTCCATTTGCAGTGAACTGGAAATGTCACAGTTAGAAAGGCGGATACGCAGCTGCCACGATCGACACCGTACTAGGCACTCGAATTCCCAAGTGCTGATATTAGGACTATCCTGATACTGAAGCACCTCAAAAACATATCCATATCGACCATATCTATATATATTAAACTCTTTGTCCTGGCTGACTGACTGACTCACTGACTGACTGACTGAGAATCAACGTGTAGCCCAAACGGTAAAAGATAGAAAGCTGAAATTTGCACACAACATAGATGAGATAATTTCATCGTGCAATAAGACGGCGTTTAGCGAAATTCGACCTCTAAGTGGGTTAGTATGAAAAACTTTTTTGTTTCTTAAGATATCTCAACCAAACTCACAGATTGTATGTTTGGGGCTGTCTCTACAATTCTGGCCAAATTTGGTCAAAGTCGGGTTACTATTACCATAGTTACCTTAGTCCTTAGTTACCTTAGTCGTATATAATATTTTTACAAAGTTATTTTATTTAATCATTACCTGTTAATTAGAGATAATACTTAATATAATTCATTTAAATATTTAATTTCAACTAAGAAAGTAATTTAAAAAAAATACAAAAAATTGATTTACCTTAAAAATACAATATAAATATTACTTTAAATAATCTTTTTTTGTACTGTATTTTATCTTATTGAATTGTTTAAGTCTAAGTGGTTTACAAAAATTAAATTTAAATACTCTTTAAAAGTTTAAATTATTTCAATAGGATTGGAGTAGTTTAGCTTGCTACACTTAAAAGGTTGTTCATAAAATCAATTCTTTCAAAATTCTTAGATTAAAATAAAAGCAATTTTCCGCTACACATATCACAAAACTGGCTATGCCCTTGCATTCGTAATATGTGTCTTTCCAACTTGAACCCGTTAAACAGTGTAATAAAATGAATACAATTATTTTAACAAGTAAGATCGATTTTTTTCTTGAAAGCAAGACTACGATTTACCCTATTTTTTTCATACTGCCATAGAGACAGATTGAGAAAAAACTTCAGTCTGTGTCGGAATCCGTCGAATCGGATCACTTTAACAAATTGGAAAGATCGGTTCAGAATTTGTGTTTCGAATGGACAAATATTTTTTTTTGTCTATTGTAAACTAGTATTTCATATATAGTACATTAAGTTAATAATAGCAAGCTGCAACACATAATAGTTATGTACAGAGTATAGTTTAATAAGTGAACTCGGTTGTTAAGCTACGAATGTTTTCAATCAATCGTGTTTAAGTCGTCGAGCGGTTCACAAATATCTAGCGCACTGCTTAGCAAACGAATAGATAATTAAAAGATTAATTTTCTGGCCTGTGAATATGACGCTGATAAATGCATTGACATCTCTGATGGCCATTTTGGCCACTTTAGTGTTGACTCTTGCCACTCCGCTGTTGTTGTTGGTCGCGTTTTTAACCAAAATATTTGGCTGCTTAGTTTGTAATTCGCCCAAAAGTGTTGCTGGTGATGTGGCCGTTGTAAGTTCCAATCTAAGTACACCTCGAAAATCAGGAAATTATAAATATCTGATACCTTCTCAGAAGAACGAAGGGAATTGATTTTATCGGTCGTACTTAATCGAATTACTAGTGAAACCAAGTCGAAAATTTTAATTAAAAATTCTTTATTTATGGTATTTGAATTCAAACAATTAGGTGACTGGAGCTGCTCACGGACTGGGACGTGCCATAGCTTTGGAATTGGCCAAGAAAGGTTGCCACATTGCTGCTGTGGATATTGACATTGAAGGCGCTGAGGAAACTGTTAAGAAAATCAATGAGATTTCCAAAGTTAAAGCTAAGGCATATAAAGTAAGTGAAATCAATTAGATTTGTTGTCAATTACAGCCAAGTAAATATTTGTATACAAAGGTCAATGTAACCAGTTTTACTGAGATATCAAGCCTCGAGATGAATGTTTCCCGAGATCTAGGTCCTGTAACAATTCTCATTAACAATGCTGGTATACTGATGCTACGTAACTCCTTAGACCCAGCACCGGAGGATGTTCAGCGGATGATTGACGTCAACATGACATCACATTTTTGGGTTAGTATTCTGACTGAGAATATTTGAGCAATAATAATGCGATTCAAACAATCTTATCCAGACCAAAACTGTGTTTCTGCCAACCATGAAGAAGCTACGCAAAGGACACATTGTCACAATCAGCTCCGCTTCAAGTAGGTTATTTACTTAACTAATACTCCACCTGGAGGGGACTAAAATATACCCTATCTTTAATTAAAACCTCATATATGCACCTAACAATTTAATATGCTAATTCAAAAATGATTAAAATGCATTAAATGCATTTTCAAGCGGTTTTAAATGCGATGGAAAATTCAATGATAGAGTGCATTGATATAAAGGTTACTTATTTCATTTTGTAAGTGACTTAAACAAACAAAAAAACTTGTTCAGTTCAATAGATCGTTTTGCTTATATGGACATTTGCACAATCTTAGTAAACCCGTTTTAGTTCTAATACGAAGTAGAAATAAAAAAGTTGTGTGTGAATGTGATATTCCATTACACTAATTGTACACACAACAAAACATCCGGGATACTTAGCCCGGAGCCAATCCAAAACGTTGTCAGAAGTGGGGTAATCTCGGATTTTCTTAAACCAAGTATGAAATACTTGATTTTTTCAATCCCGAATTCAATCCTGAAATGGTGTAGTTCAGGCTAAATTTTGTTTATTAATTTATTTTTATATTTTTTTTTTAAATATTTTTATTTTTTTTTTATATTTTTATTTTTTTATTATTATTATTATTATTTTTTTTTAATGACGGGGAATTATATATTTTTGAGTTTCATTCCGAAGAACTTAAAGACACATGTTTGACCACAATTAACGGGGGGAATCGATCCCATGTTTTTTTCAAACTGTAAGCTCTAATTATGTGACAGGTCGGCGACTCTAACCACTAAGCCACCGGACCGGTTGAAATGAGAGAGGCCGAGAGAGAATTTTCCTCACGCGATCAGCAAATGTAGTGATCACCGGGACATTTTAAGAATTTCTTAGCTTGAATCAAGTAATTTGTGCTTTTTTTCACATTTTAATCCTGATACAGGCATAATTATACAGATTAATCCTGAATACATACTTAAAAAATGCATGCTTAAATTAAGTATTTTAAACTTGATTTTAGAATGGCTTCTTTTTTTCTGTGTAGGCCTAATTCCGCTGCCCTATAATTCCATCTACACTGCCAGTAAATTTGGGGCGACTGGACATATGAAGGCCTTACGCATGGAACTGTTGATGGAGAAACAGGAAAATATCTATGTATGCACGGTAATGCCATCGTTTCTGAAGACAAATGATGAGGTAACGGAAATTGCCCACACCACGGGTTACAATCATTTATATCCGCTGATCAGTGGAGAATCTGCAGCTCGTCGCATAGTTAAGGGAATGCTCTCTGGGGAAAAAGAAATTAAAATGCCTATGATTGCTGATGTACTTTATCGTAGCATAGGGTAAGTCGATCATCTACAATTTATCGTTTCATATAAATGTATTTTATTTTTTTAAAGACTACTTCCAATCAGTTGGCAGGAGAGAATTATTGTCTTAATTTCCCGAAATATGCTTCGCAAGTTCTGTGAGATACGCGCCTAAATGTTTTAATGGTAAAGAAAATGCAAATATATAATGATATGATATGGTATGTATTGTATGTGTGAAATAAAGAGTTTTTATAACTATGGCACGAGTCTGTTGTTAACAGAAACATATTCATTTCGTTTCATTTCATTTCATTAAAACCGTTTTAAAGATACTTAAGGTCCGACGGATGCCATCGTTGTGGCAGATTGTTTTTGTTTTTCAACAAATAATTATGCTTCATTCTGTGGTTCGGTCCGGCTTTGTACTCGTATCCAAGCCAGGCGTTTATGGCCTTATTGTCTGCATTTGCCAGTTGGTTGCCTGGTTGTCTGGTTGACAGTTTGCAGGTTGCATTGACTGCAGCCGTTGCTTGGTTGCTTGGTTGGTTGCTGACTGAGCTGCAGCGACATGCAATCAACTTGTCAACAGATTCATGCAACGCTCCTCCTGCCTGCTCCTGTTTCTCCTGCTCCTGTGTATCTTTGTGCACGAGTTGTCGTCTCCCGCTGCTGCTGCTGCTCATTATGCAGCTTTTATGGGATCATTCAGGGTGCGTGATTTATATATTTTATAAAATTAAAAACCTTAACATGACATTTCTTAAATTTTTCATCAACTCATTGCCAGTCAGTTGCATGCCACTAATGTACAACTGCCACATTTTACATTACTCTTTACATAAAAATTCTTTAAAATGCTGTTTTGGCCAAAATATTTCTAGCTGCTTTATCTTTTTTGTTGCTTTGTCGGCAAAGTGATTTTCCATGCCTTCAAATTGAAATGAATGCCACCGCATTCGCAAGCAAATGTAACTGCCTTTCAGTTCCGCTTTGCATTTTGTATCTTTATGCTGCCAGAATTAATGCAACACATTAAGAAAAATGTTGCTAGCACTTCCGTCACCGTCACCGTCACCGTCACCAACACAGTCACCAACATAGTCACCGTCTCTGACACCGACACCAACAACATTGCGTTGCAACGTTTGTCGTTGTGAAAGAGCTGCAACTAAAATGAAACTTTCTCTTTATACTCTTACTGAAGGTATTACAAGTTGAAAACAAGGAATGTGATAGCTTTAAAAATTAAATAATATTATATTAAAATAAATTAAATTTAATTAATATATGGGCATTTCCAGGATCGCGAACGCGACATTTGTACGACTTTAAATGAAAAAAAAAATTGGCAAAAATTGACATTTTCAAAAATGTTTTCTCTCGAGTTTAATGCATTTTATCAACTCTATTCTTATGATAAAAGACAATCTTTGAAGACTTGTCGTTTTTGAATTATTTATACAAACCAATGCATCGCGAACGAGACGAAAAATGGAAGTCATTTTTGACTTCATCTTGACAAACCATAATAAAATAATGTAGTTTTCCATTTTATAAATAATTTTGATATGTAACTACCGTTTTATATATTTTACAAGTTTTATTAGTAATTTGTAACGTGACGTCGCGAACCTGACAAGATTTCCACCTACTTTTTCCAAGAGTTTGTTCATCAAATTTTATTCTATATTCCGATATATAGCTCTTAGAACTTGTTTTAAATTAAACTTTCATTATATTTCTATATATTAAAATGGTTTATGTTACAATCTTACTCCCTGACTTAGTGTAATCGTTAAAATACAAACGGTCCATTTTGAAAATTAATTTTTAAGAAAATAGGCAAAAATATGGAAAACTGAATTTATTCCAATGTAGAATCTATATTTTCATCCTATTGAATTTCTTCTAGCGTATATTGTTAAAATAAATAACTTGAATACATTTTTGGAAGAAAATTTCACAAGATGTGAGTTTTTAATCAATTTTACGTTTTTTGGCAAGGTGGACCTTTTTCTGGAAATGCCCATATCAATTAGATCAGATATGTACATTATTGTTTCATTTTCTTTTCTTTCGATTCAAATTTCTCAGTTTATGTAAGGGTATTCCCACTTTGCATTTTCATATGCTTACACACTACTGTCATGCGTTTCTGGCATATTTTCACCTTCTGCTTTTGCTCTAGCGACTGCGTTGTGTGCTCCTTACATTTTCCTAGATGTTGTATCTTATTTTTGGTTTTTATACAAGTATTTAAAACATTTTTTGCTATCAATGCAACTTGAAATTTGTATAAGTACATATATATTCACATGAAAATACATCATACATATATAACTGTAGACATGCATATATGTACATATGTTCAAGGATGGTCGACGTGCTTGCATTATATGTATTCCTGCTGAGTCTGCTTTTCCTTGAGCCAGTGAAATACAAGTACGGAAACGAGACGCATTCACTCACATTCCAGCTTGACTGCAAGGATATCTGTACATATAAGTTTTTGCAAAATTAAGAGTAATAAAAAATACACAAGCAAGAAACGCTTTACGCAAATGAAAAAATAATACTATAAAATGCATTAATAATATAAAAAATAAGGATAGAGACAACTTTGTGTCAGAGCAGAAGATTGCAAGTTTGCTTTAAAGTGCCTTCTTGGCTATATTTGAAAAAGTTCATATAACAAAAAATAAAAGCTGTAAGAAATAGTGCTTGATGGGGAGATACAAATGTATGTGCAAAACTGTTTTAAAACAAATATTCCTTTTTGATATCAATTAGCTGATCGGTACTAAATGTTCAGAATCCATAGTAATTACGAAATGTTTTTTATATAATCAGTAATTAAGTAAGCGAATGGAAAATATATAACTCTTACTCATCTCATGGATAATTGTGGGAAGCCCTTGGCTAACAAGTCTCTCACAATTATGTGCCCCCACGAGAATCAGGCCTTCTTAGACTTTGCATAATTTCCTATTAAAAAGGCGTTAATGATGCATAGACAGTTGAGTCCCCGACGTGTCACATGCAACGCCTCAATGGCATTCTGATTGAAAAGTGAAATGTGTTTGTACTTGTATTTGTATTTGTGTTTGTGTCAGCGGGTCGGTTTGGGGCCCTCTGAGCCGACGCAATAACTGAAGCGACTTTCTTGGTGTTTATTGTTTGTTTTCGACATTAACGTGCACTTTTTTGTTTGTATAATCTTTAGGGGCTGTGGACAAACGAGGCATTCCGTGCCTGATTATCGACCCAATATCCACTGGGAGACATTCGATTTTCACTCTTTGACGAAGGCGTGAATTATGAGCTCGTCTTCGAATCGTGGGAAATTTGTAATTTTGGGGAGCATCTATGATATGAACTTCCCGCTTACCTGACCACACTTGAATCTGAAGTTACGTATGAATATAAACTGTTGAGCAGCGCTAATATATTTCCTATTATAATAACTAATTAAAATTACTTCTAAGTATCTTAGCCATATTTTAAAATTATTATATTTATTTAATAATAAAAAATATATATATATATTTAAAAGTTTAGTAAAATTTAAAGTAAAGCTCAACTTTCAAGTGATTTAAACTCCAAATTAAACATCCAAGTGTTATCGTATACTTACAACTCAATTAATTTGTTAACATGAAACTCAGAAGCTGAGTGGTCGAATTGTGTCTATGTTTTCATTTGTAAATAGATTAGAATTTATTTCAACATGGCCGTGATTTGGAAAACCAATTAAAAATTGTTAATGGCATTTTCGCTGGTTTTTGGCAACTTTTGATATCCAATTGATTTGGTATGCAAAACAGAGACAGACCATAGACAGGCGTCCACAGTGAAGTCCAGAGTGGAGATTCACTTGTTGTCTCTGGGTGAATGTAATTTGTGTATTGCCAAGCACATAAATCACATGTTTACCTAATTAAACGGAACAGTAAATACCGATATGGGGTCAGCTGACATGCAGACGGACAGACAGACGGACAGATAGACGGTTTAACGAGTAGGCGAAATGCCACCGAAAATCTGGAGTAACACGGCCCTAAAGGGATGTGGCTCGTAAAGTTGCTTAACTGCCTGTTTCAGGGGCAGTTTATGGATTGTAGTTGGGACAGTAATCATAAAAATTGCATATTAAAATGCATTTGGGGGGCGTATACACACCGACACACACACACACACTCACACAAATAATCACACACATACATATCTGTACACATGTGTGAGTTTTGTGCGTGGCATTTAAATGTTTATAAATACAGTCAATTTGCTGTCAACTTTTGAACTAGGCACACATGTTGCAGGGACGCCTTTGCAACTGTGTGAGTATGTGTGTGTGTGTGTATGAGTGTGTGTGTGTGATGTGAGTAGTTGTAGAATGTCAAGAGGTTAAAGCACCAGCACATTATAGTACACGCTAGTGTGATCAGTCTGACAGAGTGACACTTTTCCAGTGCTAAACACAAATTTCTTTCCTTATACCCTGTGATGTGAAAGCTGCGTGTAATGGGTAGAGTCGATAGTGTCTACTTTGTTTAATAAAATTCCTTCATACTCGTATATTTAATTAACTATTTGTATGATATGTGTAGTGATGTAAAGAGGTTTTTTTAGAAGATAAAAAAACTACTCATATTTTTTGATAACATAAGAATCAACATAATCTTTAATTCACTTCAGTATATCAAGGGTATCTGGCTAGTCAAACTCTTCGCACTTGTGCTAGCTTGTATTAAATAAAAAATCTTGTAAATGTGCACAAATCAGAAGCAAACGAAACAACTTCTACTGCGACCATGACACGCATGTCAGCGCAATCATTTGACATTTTGACAGACATATCCCTGGGTGTATGTACTATATTTGTATTTGTGTTTGTGTTTGAGCCTTGTTCAAGTTCAGCTCTTGGCTCCGATTACAAATTGTATACTCCGGGCTATACAAATCGAGTGAGTTTGAAGTAATTTGAGTTCTGCCTGTTGTTGTTTTTTGTGGCACATTAAAGGATGACAAATTCGCTGATGTGTCAAGTTTCTGTTAAAGAAAATTAAATATGCTTAACGATTGAAATGTCGTGTTGTTAAATAATATTAATTATAAATGCAAATTAAAAATGGAAACAAATTACAACCACATTTTCCATAATTAACTTCCTTGCTCTAATTGTTTGTCTAGCAATTTTGAAATTAATCCAATAGGTTTATTAAAAATTCGTCACCTCAAATTCTCATTATGTTGGCAATAATAAATTAAGTTTAGCCTAGATATCCTTTTATTAATTATTTTATTATTGTATGCTTAAAACATAAATTGAGTGATTTAAGTTCAGAGCTTATCGATTCATTTCCAAATGGGAGCAAAAAAAAGTAAATGTTAAACTGCAAACATAAATCTGAAAATTTCATTAACAAATCGTCACTGTGCATTGTCGTTATTGTGAAAAAAATAAATTGTTTTAAGCAATTGTGTGTTCTCTCTCTTTTTTATTGAATTTTATTTACGATTTCATTAAAGCAGCCATGCATGGAGCTTCCCTGCCCCACAACCCCTCACTCCTTCCACCCATTGCAAGTTGTAAAGTCCGCAATGCAAACATAAAATTCAGCGGTGGTCAAACAGGTCGACGTTGTGTTAACTCCACAAATTTCAGTAAATAAATACAAATTTACATTTCAACTGTTTGCCGCATAAAAATATTAAACATTATTCAGATAAATGGGCATTCAGTTAAAGCGTCAGTTTATAGCACCTATAAATTTGATAAATTCTGCAGACAGATTCGTTGGGCTCTCATGATTTGGTGACAATCTGCAGACGCAATAGACAAATTACCTTATATTTTGTGAAAATTAATAATGTACAATATTTGAAAATTGAGTGGGTAAAATCGTTGAGATCGAAACGGAAATGGTTAAGATTTTCCCAAGAATCGACGACAAAGTCGCGCGTCATTTACTGAAAATAAGAAATACAATAAAGAATAGCTCTTTTCTGAATGCCGAAGATTTAATACCCTGTCTGTCGGCTTCCTTAAGATTGGATCTGTTCTGTTTAAGATATGCGTTACACATTTCCTGATAAATTCATTATACTTCTTGCAAGGGTATATACATAAATAAAATCACATTAGTTCACATATTGAAAAACTTGTCCCTACCTCGGTTCTTTGGACAAGTAGCCGCCGATTCGCGGTCTGTGACGCCAAAAAGTGCCTGAAGTCCACTAATTTTAACAATGATGTAACTTGTCGCACTTTTCGGACATCGGGCCAAGCGTTCACTCTGTTTGCTTTTGGACACGCGCCCAATTTTTTTTTGCAAACATTGTTCTGAGAAGAGGTGAAAAGCACTGGCATCGCCAGCGACACAGCCAGAGCATATGCAGTGGCGTAGACATAAAAGATAATAGGGGGGATTATGAGAAAGTTTAGAAAAATATATAAACGTTGAGGATTTTATCTGAACATTCAGCTAGTGATATTTTTTCCTAAGAGATATCGAAAACGTATGGAAATCTAAGTTTGTTAGAAATTAAGTTTTTATAAATTGTTATGTTATAGTATTCCTGACTCTTTCCTCAGAGGTGTTAAAAATGTAGTGAAATCTTGGTTGGAAAATTTAGCTATTATTTTTAGAATCATATAAGAAACTATTAAATATTATACAGACATATGAATGCAATTTCTAGAGGGTAAGACATTTAATTAACGAACTTGACAAATTGGCTTTAGCCCCCTCAAAAATAATTACAACCACAGCACTGTTCATGCAGATAAATGACGAACGCACAAGTGGTAAAATGTTGTGTGTTAAACGTTTTTGAATTGACTCAATGCCCACATCACAGTGGGGCAAACAGCTGCTGTCATTGGGACCAGAACGTGCGCCAAATTGCGGCGTTTGCCAAAAAATAAATTTTAATTAAGTTGAAGACGATTTACACCCTCATAACTGGTGTGTAGTAGGTACATGTGATTGTAGACTATATTCATATCCATAGATTACTATGCCGGGTTGTTTAGCATACATATGAATGAGTATGTATAACGCATTCGATGATGATAAATTAAGTGTGCTCTTATTTTGGATTTAATTTTTTGATTTGTTTCGTCTCTATGTATAATATTTTAAATACAAAATTTTGAAAGGAAATCAAAATTCGAATAAGCTGTCAAGAGCTGTTCTAATATAGAAAGATCTTGATACAGATTTCTAGAATATTTATTTAAAATTTGTTTATATTTTTTGTATTAGAATTTAGACAATTCATTTTATTCTTCTTAGCCAATATCATTTAAATTTAATTAAGATTAAGATATATAGAGCTGTGTGTTATTATGTTCAGTCTGGATTACGTAGGAATAACAAATGTTTCCTTTTTTTTGGTATAAGTAATATACGAATTTTCGAATGTCAAAATATTTAAGATCAACTGTCAAATCACTGAACGATTCAAAAATAAATAAGAGTTGGTTTCAACGCCACCTGATCCTGCGTGTAATGCAGCGGAAATGCCGCACAAAGGTTAGAGTTCAATTTCCATTTCAATAACAGCATAAGGAAAAATAAATAAAAGGAAAATGTGAAATGCACTTAGCAAAAATAGTGCAGCAAATGCATTTTTGCAGCGCAAATTAAAAACATATTGTCAGGCCGCTTGCCTCGCCTGGATAAAATACTAAAAATAGCCAAAAACGGGCAAATGTGAAGTTATACGAGTGAGTATGTGTATGTATACATATGGGAGGCACTGTTGTTGTTGGACGGGGGGAAGGCGCATGCACTTGAGGCCAGGGACAGGCCAAAGTGATCAGCATCAACACTCTCGCTGCCTCTCTCTCTCTGCCACAATCTCCTCTCTCACTCTCTCTGTCGTTATTTGTCTCATGCCGCAGATGAGATGGTTGTTGGAAAATGAGTTGCGTTCATAAATTTAGCTCATAGTCATGCCATACTGTATTTTAATGCTCTGGCTATGGCTCTGGTCTGGAGTACAGAGAGAGAGATGCATAATAATAATATTGTGTGTGTGGCAATAAAAAATAGTGCTAAAACATTCGACAGGCGTTCACCGTCTAGCAGCTGCAGCTACTCCATCCACTGGCAGAGTGGAGGGAAATTGGGGGGAGAATTGGAATTGGAACCTAAAACAGACTTGCAACATGTGTGCCAAGTGCCAAGTGCCAAGATCATTGCGGCGGCTCGCTGAAAAAGGTCCACGGTCACGCGCTCAGTGGCAAATGGAAAAACATTTAATATAAACTTGTAATTATTAAGCCCAGACAGTAACTACACAATTAATAATTAAATTAATTTTAATTAAATCAAGTATTAAGTGAAGACATTAGCTGTTGTTTCTAGCTAATTTCCTAGCGGGTCTAGGCATCAAATTTCTACATGTGTACAAAACATAAATCCAAAATTAACAACAACAACTAAAACATGCAAATGAAAAACTACAGACAGACAGACGGACGAACAGATGAACAGAAGGAAAAGTGCGTCGATCAGGGCACAGCGTGCGACAGTGAGAAAAAGCGAGACAGCCAGAGAAAGGGAGAGCATGTACGAGCGAGAGGAGCAAAGTGACGCACATGTGCGTGTACACAGGAAAAAAAAAATGTCATTCTAAAATTCAAGTTGAAAATTCTTGTGTTTATTTTTTAAGTAAAATTAAATGAATATGCGGTGAAAATGACAACTGATTGATTTCACTGAAAAAAAAAATACTTATTATCATTATAATTATTATTAAAAATCGTACTTGATTTAATACATTTTGAGATTACCGAACACTTGAAACCAGGGACCGTAATCATTATGAGTTTTATTATAAAAATTACATAGTAATGATTGCTTAAAGATTTTTAAAGATTTTCTTCAATGATAATGAATAAATTTGAGCGAAAAAAACAAAACTCACAAGTAAGCATTATTTGTGATTTTTATTTTTTCGTTCAAAATAAAACTCATATTTAAAATAGATAATTTTAAAGATTTGTTTTTGCTTTTTATGAGTCCTCAGAGATTCTTTTAAAGGGATATCCCAAAATACTTTGTGAAAATCCTACACAAAAGACATGAACTTAAAATGAGTTTTATTTTGAGCGAAAAAAATAAAAATCATAAATAATGATTATTTGAGAGTTTTATTTTTTTTGCTCAAATTTTATCAATATCATTATTTTTTTGTATATGTATTCTAGTCATTGATTTTTTGATGTGAAAAATTTCAATATTCATTATTTTCCGTCCCTGCTTGAAACTGTTTGGGATTGAGTTTATTCCAGAATCCCGGACTATTTTTTTGAGTGTAAAAATGAAAAATCCAAGTGTAGCGACAAGTTAACAACAACAAGAGCAAGAGCAACAACAACATGAACTGATCGTGACAGGGTGTCGCTGTGGCAGCAGAGATCGGGAGCAGAGACCCGGCGCAGGATTCAATGTTCCCGTTCCGGGCATTTAAATAACGTGCAGCCACCGAACAGCGGTTTATTATCAGCTACAACGCGGTGGCGTGAACATCACCAAAGAAAAGAAAAACCAAAGAAAATTAAAAAATAAAAAAATCAAACAATTGCGAATAGAAAACTCACTTTCGTTTAATTTGCTTGTGTGTGTGTCTGTGTGCTTTGGGATTTCCCGCGAAATAATATTGGCAATTGGCCGAGACAGTCAGTCATTAAGTGTTGTGTGTGTGTGTGAACTGCCGGAAGTGCGAATGTGACAGCGACTGACACTATTGATATATATTGTCACATATGTGAAAGGGAAAATCAAATAGAAAACTGAAAATGTCTAGCACAATGAAGCCACTGAGCATTTCCAATCACGGCGGGGAACTGCAGTACGGCAAAGGGAAGAACTACAATGAGTCTGATGGATGCTATGATGCCTTCATGTCGCCGCCATTGAGTGCCCATCACATTGGCCAGGCTAACAAACAGGACATGTTCCAGGCACCCAAAGTCGCCTTTGGGTCGCAAACGGATACGTCGACTTTTGGCTGTGGCGAGTTGCAGTTTCCGGACTTTTCGCACCTTTGCTTTGCCACCGAGACGCCGAATTCGGTGTTCAGCGAGTGCCACAATTACTCCGGCCCGGAGCAGGATCGGGATGATATTGTGTGTGCGAGCGAGGAGCAAACGGGGATGCCCTATCAGCAGGGACAATACACGCAGCTGAATCGCGAGGATGTCTTTCGCTTCGAGCCCGAGGACATTGCACGGCTAACAGGAGACAACACTAGTGGCTGTGGCAATTCATATGCCGAGCTGCCTGGCTTGTTGCAAGTGCCACAAACGCCGTACACGCCCTGCAGTGCCCAGTCCCAACAGAATTTTGTAGGCATGATGCCGGCACAGGTTCAAGAAGGCACCACCCTCGATCCGGATATTGATTATTTTAATTATGACGAAGTTAATTGCCAATCGAAAAATCAATCTCCCTGCTCCTCGCCACATCTGGATGCCTGGCTGAACTTCAATCTCAATCTGGGCGAAATGTCCACGTCGGAGACGCCACGCGAACCTTCGCCGAAATTATGCAACATTTACGAGCAGCAGCTGCCGCAAGTTAAAGTCGAGGCGACGCCAACGAAGTTGCCCTCGATGAACTCCACCTTCGGCACCCCAAAATGCATTCCCATGTGTGGCAATTATGGCGACTACTCCAATCTCTACCAAAGTTCTGCTCCCGCCTGCCTCTATGGCAACATCGAAGACTTTGCCGGTGAAAACTTTCAAAATAACATTTCACAAGTTATCGAGAAACCAAATCGGGAACACAAAATTATTTGGACAATCGATGAACTGGATGAACTTGTGCTGGGTGATCAAAAGTTGGACTTCTCAGTGGATAATTTGAGAGCAGCTGAGGAGCCTCTGTTAACGGCCAACGACAGCGAGGAGGAAGACGAGGAGGAGCTGGATGAGGATGTGGAGAATGACGAGGTGTTTGCTACTCCAACTGAAAGTGAACAAAAATCCGAAGATGCTGAGACTGCGCCTTTAATCTGCCGCTGGACCGGCTGCGACATGGAGTTCCCCCAGCAACAGATCTTCGTGGAGCACATCGAGAAGTGCCACGTGGATGTGCGGAAGGGCGAGGACTTCTCCTGCTTCTGGCTGGACTGTCCCAGGCGGTACAAGCCCTTCAATGCCCGCTACAAGCTGCTCATCCACATGCGCGTCCACAGCGGCGAGAAGCCCAACAAATGCCCGGTAAGTTCACAGAAAAAAAAATCATTCTAAAATTCAAGTTTAAATTCGTGATTTCGCTAAAAAAATTATTTTAGAGTCCCTATACTCAAAATATTTGCGGAGATAGAATTGAAAAATCGCACTTGAATCAAGTATTTCGTACTTCTGCCACCGCATTTTTTCTGTGTAGAGAATTGCCGACGGTACGAGTACAGTCAATACTCGCTAGTTGCAGCTGCGGGCCATTTATATATTTACAATTGTTATTGTTTATGTTGAAAGACTGCGACTACAAACAACAAACGGTACACGTGTTGTTTGCTTGTTGTTTACCAAGTCCTAAAGTCATTTATCACAGCGCAGTTGACAGTGTTGCCATGCCACTTGAGATAGAGTTGTTGATGTTGACGTTGACAAAAAAAAAGTAATCATAATACGCTCTCAGTGCTCAGTGTAGTTGTAGCTTTAGCTCTTTCGCATGCACTTTGATTAGCGGCAACTCTAACAGCAAAAAAGTACTGGGAACTAACCCGACTATGAGAGACCCTGTACTTAGTCTGCATAAAATTCATATCATATAAGCTTTGTCGTTCTAACGTTAGTGTTTTTCTCCTACTCTTCTTTGATATGAAAAATATAGTTTCTTGATAAACTTCTGAGTTTATTATCCTATCATAATGCAATTTTTAGAGTCTAGCTCTTATAATTCTATATTTTAAAAAATAAATAAATAAAATTGTTTTAAATAAGTAATTTAAATCATTTTCCGAAGACTAAGAATTTGCCGGGTAAAAACTCTAATTAAATCTGTATCTGCCTAGGATATTTTGCAATCTACATATCAATTTTAGTGACTCTAGCTCTCACAGTCTCTCAGATCTGATGATCAGACAAAGAAAATATATATATTTATTCGGTTATTATATTTTAATTTTTATTTTATCTTTTATATATTTTTTACACTCATTTAAATCCCCTTCCAACATTTTAAGTACAGGGTCTAAAAAGTGTTTGCCATCTAACACTTAAGAGTGACAAGTGGCAAACGAATTAAAACTGATTTGCCTCGCAATTGACCTTTTGCCACGTTGTCCCTTTTAAAATTTGTCCTTTTTAAAATTTGCACTTTTTGAACGGGGCAAGCACTTTTGGCTGTAACTGTGTGTGGCATGCAGGCAGTAGCTCTCATGCCGCGAGCTTTCAATTTCAATTTCAATTGCAATTTGACAGAGGACTCGAGGAGTGGAAAATGGTTCACATTCAATTGACGACTTTTTACCACATTTCATTACAGTTTCCGGGATGCAATAAAGCGTTTTCACGTCTGGAAAATTTGAAAATTCATCAACGCTCGCACACGGGCGAACGGCCTTATGGCTGCCAATATAAAGGTTGCCTCAAAGCTTTCAGCAATAGTTCGGATCGTGCGAAGCATCAAAGAACCCATTACGATACGGTGAGTATACGACGCGTATGACGCTAAGAGAGAGCGCTTTCTATATATATATATGTGTGTGTGTCTGTGTGTGTGTGTGATGTGCATGCAATTTGCGGCTCGTGTCAAAGGGAAATTGATAAGCCAGCGGCATTGGCCGCCGAGTTGCCTTCAAAATTCAAGCGCAGCTTTAAGCTTAAGTCGCACTCGTCGTTGTCATCGCCGTGCACTTGGCTTTTAAGCTTAAGCCAAAAGCGCGAGCCAACAACGAACTCAACGGACAACGAGCAGCGGCATCGACAGCTGAGACTGAGTCACAATTTCTAAAAATGTGGCTGCCACAGTTGTCGCTGTTGCTGTTGTTGTTCCTGCCTCTCCATCCATGACATGTGCACATTTCGCATTTCGTTGCCTGATTGATTTATAGTTTTTACGTGTGTGTGTGTGTGTTTTGTGTTTGTGTTAGGCCCAATGACAGAAGGAGCAGCGGCCATGACAGCCGGAAAAAAGGTTGAGAAGCCAAGTCAGACAGGAAAATGTTACACAGAAAATAAAAATTCATTTTGAAATTCAAGCCTTAAATTCTTAATTTTAGCATGTATTTTTTAAGAATGTATTCAGGATATTATTGTTATTTTTAAAATGGCCACAACTCAGCATTGAAATCTAAATTCCAGATCTTTTTTTTCTGTGTAACAGGAAGTGGCAGCAGGCAAAATCGAATAAACTAAACGAGTTACTTTCATTCTCGACGCAATGAGCAGCAGTCCAATCAAACACACACATTCACAGCGCGAGAAAAGTCGAAATGTATGTGTTGTGTGTGTGTAGTTTTAGCTGCTTGTGTGTTGCAGCCTCACAATTCCACAGCAAACAAATGCAACATGCATCACGGTATTTCGCAACGATTTCACTTGGCAAATATGCATGACCTCTGCCCCCAAAGGGGTAAAGCGTGAGGGAGTCGGAGAGATCGGTGGCGCCTTTCTAAAAGCAAATTGAATTGCATACTTTTGGGCTGCAACTTCATATTGCGTCTAGCGGCTGCGGCTGCAATTGAAGTACGCAAATAATGAAAAAACTTGTAGGATAGACTGCACAGACTTGCTTTAAAAAAATACACATATATTAACAATGAAATTCTTCGGCTATTAGTATAATGTGGAATTTCAAATAAATAGAGAGAGTTGAAGAAAAAATATTCTATTTTATTTAAGTTTACTAAGCTATTACAACCAAAAAATGTATGTTACAAACAACTTATAGTTAGTATCGACATCTATATAAAATATATATAGAATGCTACAGATGTACAAAATACATAAAATTTGTTTACCATTTTATATGTATTTTTTACGAATTTGGTGGCAAACATCTGTTACTTTTGAACTAGGTTAGACATCGGGTTGAAGCTTGAATACTTCAAAGCATTTTTGTAAAAAAAAAAAGTGAGCGGGCGTGACAGAAAAAAGGGCGTAAATTAATGGTCAAATGCAAATAATTGCCAATTTTTTTAATTTTATTTATTTAAAATTTTAAATATAAATAAAATTTTAGTATTTTATTTAATTTTTTCATTTTTGAAAATTTTTATTTTTCTTGAAAAAATGTTAATTGAAACAAAATATTTTTTATGCATTCACTTAGTTATCTAAGCGTGTTTAAAATGAAAAAAACAATACCTAAAGTTTCTCGATAAAAATCGGAAGCTCGAAAATGATTTTAGACCCATGGTTTCTTGGGCAAACTTTCTTAGAATTCGTCGTAGATTACGATATTGACAACCTCTTGGTGCATTTTTTTTAGTCCATACAAATTGATCCACTAATACACAATACACAAACTTAAAACTGCTCATACATAAATACGTACATATATATAAAAGATTTTATTCATATATGCTTAGGTGTGGAAAATTGTCCACATATTTTGCACTTTGCCCACATTGCAAATACTGAAAAAGTTCCAAAAATTGGTTATTTCTATAACTAAAAGCGAAATTAAACTTAAAATTGTTGGCCATTAAAGCTAATGATCCTACCAAAACCATTCACAAACTCAGAGGAAAATGACATGTAAAATATCTTTGTTGTTTATTTTCCGATCTGTTTCTTTTAAATTCAGCTTGTTTCCGTTGTTGTATATTGACTATAAATAAGAAACCTTAAACTTAAAATTGGCTTTTTGTGTTCTTCTCCTCAACAGAAACCCTATGCCTGCCAGCTGCCCGGTTGCACGAAGCGTTACACGGATCCCTCCAGTCTGCGCAAGCATGTCAAGAATCACGGAATAATGCGGCGTAAATCGGCCAGCAGTGCAACAGCCGCTGCCACATGCAACAACAAGAGGACGGCCAAGACGCGACGCCACTCGGAGTCGGCATTGAGCCTAAGGGGCCAGGGTCCAGTTTCCACTGGGACAGCAGCAGGTGAACAGCGTCCGCAGCGGAGTAATAGCTGCAGTGAGGCGGCGCTTTTGATGCAGAGTCGTGTCCACGGTGATGATGACGTGGAGATGGCCGTGCAACGGCTAACGGGAATTGGCAACCGCAATGCCTGCAGCAGCATTGACAACAGCATTGACAATGTTGCAACTAATAACAATTCAATAAAATTTAATGAGTTGTCAAATTGCATTGTCATCATTGAGCGCAGCCAAAATGATGTGGCAGCAACAACAGCAGCAGCAACGACAACATCAACGACAAGCAGATACAATACGACAATCGTATCATCGACATCGAAATCGACAACAGCAACTACAACTGCCACAGCAACATATGCCGGCTTTGGCTATTATGGGGGCGATGGTGTTGCAACGGAAACGGAAACGCTGAGCACTTGCAGCAGCAGCAACAACTGCAACAATTACAAGCCCAACAATAACAACAACAACAACATCGATTGTTGCAGCAATGATAATTTTCATAAATTTAATGAACTTGAACAATTGTTAAGTGGCAACTCAGCGGCAAGCTGCGAGCAACAACAACAAAATGTTGCCGCTGTTTTTGATTCAGCTGCTGCTGCTGACAATAAATGCCAATTAAATGAGTTTGTATCTTTTGAATATGTGCGAAAGTATCTAACGGATGCATTCGACTCCCCAACAACAAGAACAACAACAACATCAGCAATAGCAACAACGGAGGCAACCAAGAGCTTAGCTCCAAATTCACAAACTTTGTCACAGCTCGACAACAATTTCGAGCAATTTGAAATGCAGTTTATTTAACAATAGCAATTGTCTTTTACATTTAAGTGAGATTTTGCCAAATAATATAAAGTATCTAGAACCCGTTGTCCAAAGATCTCAGTCGTATTGAGTATATATTTTTAAAACTGTATATAAATAGTTAATTATAAGTATATTAATTAGTCACTCTGTCAACTTATTATTAGTCTTTTTTTATGATTTACCTAATTTAGGATAGTTACTTACTTAAACAACACACAAGACGCACCAAAAACGTTCCTCAATCTAATTTCTGTCAGTGATTAGCAATGTCTTCCCAGCGATTATTTAGTCTAGATATTTTAATATATAATTAAAAACCATAAATTGTATAAATTGTATTATCAATTCAATTTCTTTTAGTGATTAGCAATGTCTTCCCAGCGAATATTTAAATTAGATATTATTAAATAGAATAAAATATATAGATTGCATTGTTAAGCTTATTATATCATTAGGAAATCGATAAGTTAAATAAATAATTAATTTGTTCATGTTATATTGAATCGATTAGGGGAATATGGGAGCAATCTATTGTGTACAACATTATTAACAGTATTGGACAGCATTCAGAGAGTTGTTTATTCCACCTTTCATAATATTTAAAATGTCATTTGGCCGGAAACAAGAAACCGGAAAATTGGCGACACAAGACATTAACAGCATGGCGGTAATTTTGTGGTTAATCTGTTCGATGTTCACCATATTCGAGTTTAACGTTGAACTGGAAAAAACAATTTACTGGCATTACAATAGGCTTCGTTGATTAATTGATATTTAATAAATACATGTCTCGTATTGAACACGGTTTTCATGTCCCTTTTAATTAACGCTTCATATTTTATACATAAAGCGGCTTAAGTCTGAAATCAGTTGATATGCAGTACCAATATTAATTTCCTTTTAATTGCTTGCATTGCACTGACCCATTTGATTGAGCATTTATGAACTTGTGAGGCACGAGATAGACAAGTTTCCTTTCATCAACTTTTCTTTAACATTCGAAAAGAAATAAATAGCGCTGAAAATATATTTCAATTTATTTTCGAGTTTTTTGTGCAATGTGTTTTTACGAAATAGTATGAGAGCTGTCGAATATCAGAATCACTAAACTGTAAAAATTAACATCTCTATATAAAAATAGCAGTCAACTTCTGTTAAAAAACAATTTGGAAAAAACATTTTGAATAGGGTATTTAAAACATTTTGTTTTTTTTTTTATTATTTTAAAGCATTCTCCATATAATTTGATATATTTATTTATAATTGTAGTATCCCACTGCACCAAGAAGCGAGTGTCAAGTGATAGTATCGTAAAACTATCGTTTTCGAGCTCGAAGGTGATACGAGAGGCGAAAGTATCGTCAAATTATCGCATTCGAGCTTGAATATGATATATGAATAGGGAAAAAATGATATTAACGCAAAGTGAGTCGCAAAAGATATCGAAAAAGGCTCGCAAACACTATCGAAGAAGGCTCGCAAACGAATCTTCTGCGAGCTATCGAGAACGAAACTTTCTCTGCCACAAACTGAGCGACGGGTGATTACTTTGCGGATCGTTTGCGAGTGTTTTCTCGATAGTTTTGCACGTTGATGTTTCGCATAAGTATCGTTAGCGATATTTTTAACGAGCTTTTGGTTCAGTATGATATAAGTTTAACTGCGAATTGGAAAACGCTTCAACTTTGGCAAATACAATTCTAGGCAAGTCTTTGACAGGATATTTTACTTTGAATTTAAGTAAAAAATGTTAGAGTACATTTTAGTATTTAATAACTTTCAGCTCCTCTCTGGAAAGTTTTTATATATTTTTTAAAAGTTGTAATTAAATTTCTGTGAATCAAGCTAAAAGCTATTTTGTTGTCAATTTCGCATTACATTTAAAGGGTACTTTTTTTTATGTGGCACATAATAAGGCTCAAATGTGCAATTGCATTAATTGCTGAGCTGTTGCGCACAGCGGGGATGGGGGCGGGAGGGAGGTAGGTTTTTAATGGGGAAACACATCAATGAGCAAGGCCAGCAGCAAATGCTCATAAAGTGGCATGGCAACAGCCTGCAAAATGAGCAGCATACCATGCCTTGTTATTATGAACTTTAATATTAATAACCATTTATGCTTATGACAGACAATGAAAGCCCTGCTTAAAATTTCTTTTTCGCTAGCTTCTGTGTTGTGTTGCCCCGCCCACTTTTAGTCCGCGTCCTCCGCCCAGCAACCTGACGCTCTGTTTTCGTTGTACGACAATAACACTAAATATGCTTAGGGACGTTAAGGGGGTAGGTGGGAGGAAGAGGAGGAACTGAACTGAACTGAAATGAGCCACACTATGCATTTAAAAGCGCTGCGAGTTTGTCAGTTAATATGCAGGCCGAGACTGGTCTTCATTACAAACCACACACACACACACACACACACACACACACACATACACATACAGATGTTGACAATGGCAGAAAAATAAACAACAAAATGTAAAGCAATTAAAAACAGGGCCACAGAACATGCAACGCCAAACGAATATACCCATAAAACATGAGCAGCAGCAGCCCAATTTGAACTCTACACCGCACAATAAAAATCCATACTAAAATTCTAGTTTCAATTCCTGATCTTAACATATTTTTTTTTAATTATGTGTTTAGTATATTAAGGATAAGGCATTGAAAAGCGTTCCTAAATCAAGTATTTCTTTCTTGATTAATTGTTTTCCGGAATCCCGTATATTTTTTTGCAGTGTATGCTTTTCATATAGCCGACTGCACGCTGTGGCTACAAGTGGCCAGTCCCTCTACCTCCTTTTACCCCAATTCCCTCTCTACTATTTTACATGGAACTATTGCTTTGTATTGAGAGCGGATGAATCGGGAGGGATTTTTGGCTTCTCTCTATTTGAGGTTAAAGTGCAAAAGTTGATATCAAGTGCATCGTACACACACACACACAGTGGGAGTTAAATATTTTTGCACAACCATCCAAAAATCCACACTGTACACACGCTTGAGGCCATCAAGCTTTATGAAAATGGCGACTGCATGGTCCGAAGTAATTGCTATTCCAACGCGCTAAAAATTTATTTTTGTTAATCAGCGAACGGAACTCGACAAAGCGGATAGGAATATATATAAGCGAGTATATGAGTATGAATGTGAATAAGTGCTTGTTCTAAGTATTACCCAAGGGTACTTCAAGTGCGAGCCTAATCGGTTAACTGGAATACCCAGTAATCCATCAATGAGAAAGGGTAAACTAGGTACAACTAGTCTAAACGTGCGCAAATTCTAGATGGGTTTTTGAGTTGCATGGTCGAAAATCAGACCTACTTTAAAGTTTCATAACTTTTTCAAGCAGATAAATTTAATAAAATTTAAATATTTTTTGTCTTAAGATATCGATTTAAGATATAATTTTAGCTTTTAATCAACTGCTTATGGCATACGTAACATTAACTTTAAGCTTTCATAACTTTGCCAAAACTGAACCAGATTTCAAGATGAATGCCATTATTCATGATTTGCCTTCTTGATTTTGATTTAATTCCAGATCAAGCGATTCCCACCCTATGCAGGGTATATCCCATTCAGATACTCTGGTACGTATATTCGCAGCAACAGTGAGTATCACTTGTTGTTTGTTTTCGGTTTTAATTAAAAAAGAGCCTGTCCGTGGAATTGGGCTACCAAGGTTGGAGTAACTCACATCCCGTGGCATCCACCTGTGCGGTGTTTAGACTTTTGATATTTATGTGGCGCCTCCCGCCCTTTTCAGCCCCATTGGGCAGCGGTCAAAGCCGAACTGGTCGAGTATTTTAGACCGACGAGAAGTCGGTTGCACGGATTTACAGTGCGTTTGTCGTTATCGCTGGCAATTATGCAAATCGGAAGATGGCAACACCGAGATACCTGAAAATTCCATGCATTTACAATTTTCTAATCAATGAAATTTTAATTTATGTGCCTTCGGTGCCCTTTGCCATTCAGTTTTCGCCTGATATTCGCACGTGATTTCGCAGTTTTGTAAATGTGAATAATTTTGTACATATGTAAATCGATACAAAGAATATAAATTTGTGACATTAATGCTATTAAATATGCCTGAAAATTGTCGAAAAAAAAAAAGGAAAAAGACTATCGATGTCTGCATATTGATTATCAACTGATGTTTCAATTAATGAATCTCATTTGAAGATGGTGAGTCAGCGCATCCTCGCTATATAAATGAATGAATGAATGAATGCATGAATGTCACTTGAAATGACTCTTTATGAATGCATATATGCATTCGATTTAATGCAATCAAAGCTGGTGACGCTTTTCATGCCTTTCACCTCACGTCTCATCATCCCACGATTGTAATTAAGTTTGTCCATTGACAGCCTGCATTTTATTTATTATCCTTATTGCAAGTTACATTTTATAATTCAAAAAATCTCCAGCAACATTTTACAATTTTACAATTTCACAATTTGTTGCGTGTTCTTCCGCCTAGCAGTTGTGGCACGTTTTAATTTTTAATTAAATTAATGATTTCCATTGACGATTCCAAATATTGGCATATGGAAAATTATTTAAATACACAAAAAGCACGCGAGCCAATATGTTACATTTACCTTTATAAAATTAATTACCTCGACAGTAACAGAGGCAGCATTTTAATACTTGCAACAAATTGTGCTATGTGTGTGTGTGTGTGTGTGAGTTTGGAGTTAAACTTGCTATGAATGTGAATACCCTGTAGCTATAACACAATGAAGGCTGCTCCAGTAATCCAAGAGCAGTTGGCTAAAAGGTGATCAACTCTTTAAATTAAGTTAATATAAGCATTAAATTACAGAATGAAAGGAAGAAAAAATTAAGTCTGGATGCAAAATATTAAAATTGAGACAGAATTTCAAGAGTTTAATTCGAATAAGTGCCATATCAAGAAAGTCTGAAATACAATAACTTATATTAAAAATAACGTTAAACAAACTTACTTTTAAGGGAGTTACATATCTGTGAAAGAAGAATACATCGAGTATTTCTATAATATCTGTTTACTATTTTGATATATTGGTGTAAAAAATGATCAAATTTTCGAATAAATTTTCTCAGTATTTGAAAAAGGTCAGACACTTCTTTGAAGAGAAGCGAATGATTTTCTCCTAAGTTGCGTAGAAGAAATCATTACATATTTAAGAAAACGGAGTAAAGTGTATTTCCCAGTCGAGCAATCTCATTCATAAATCAGCTCACTTACGCTTTGTGCATATACGAGTATCGTAGAACAAAAAACTTTTTCCATGAGCGTAATTAGAAGGCTTACTGAACTGAATGGCTGCCGGCAGCGTGCTTAAAATGCTCTTTTGGCATTAAATTTATGAGAACCGCACATGTTCGTTTCTGTCGCACTCAACGGGCAACAGCAAAACAAACAATAACACCAACAATAACAACAACAACAACAAGAACAACAGGAGCAGGAAGAGCAGCAGCCACAACAAAAGCAAAGGCAAAAGCAGACGCTAGAGAAAGTTTCGAAGATTGTGTGGGCTCCCTTAGGGAACAGCTGCGTCATTAAAAGATTTTCTAAATTGTTGCATGCTGCTACTTTTTGGCACTAGCCACAAGGTTTCCAAGTTCGGGCACACTCTGCGTATGAGCGATGCTTCAATGGCTACGGTGAGCTGAGCACAACACTCATACGCCGTGTGGTCCGCGCTGCATCATAGTCTAAAGTTTGACCTATAACCTTGGAAGAGCACAAGTTTAGCTGGCGAAAATGTTGCCAAGACTTAGCTTTATTTATTGCTCTTAGCTAAATCTTTGCTGCCCATCTAAACTTGGCTGAAATGTGTTAGCTTATGTATACACATATTAAATGTTGTTTGCAGTTGCAAATCGTAAAGTTTCTTGAAATTGTGTTGATTGAAAATGGATAACGATGCTTGTAATTAAGTAATTTTTTGGATTCATTTAAGTGCCTTTACGCTTTCATAACTTAAGCACCTTCTTCTGCATTCAACACAAGATACCTTGAGCTGACAAAAATAATCTCTTGTTTCTAGATGTAGTTGATTTCTCTAGGACTTTCGCTACTTCTAGTCTCATCAGCCATATCTTAAGCCTGTTGATGATCTAGATTGTTTCGCACTTCTTGAAAATAATTAATTTGAATTGAGCTTCAGAGATGCAGCCAGCGTATTTGGTTCAATGAGCTCTACGGAACTCATCGAAATAATTGCAATGCACCGCAATTGCAAACTGGAATCAAAGGCAATCGACAAGGCCCTCATTACTGTTACCAATGCCGTTGGCCGTTGGCTGTTGGCTTACAACACTTAAAGCCAGATAATGAAATGCAATTAGAAAATTTGCAGTATACAAACTTATAAACAGACGGAGTCGATATCGCTGGCGACGACGACGACGAATAAATCGAATAAGAGAAATGTGGAAAAATATGGGGAAAATGTGTGTTGTGGGAAATGTAACAATAACAGCAATTTACACCATTTTCTATAGCACTAGTTCTTTGTAATTCCGCCCAAGGACTTGGATTGAGCATCAAAACATAGAGACTGTAATTAAAGTTTGCCGAAGCCTGCAAAGTGTTAAGCTATTGGGATTGAGAATGGGATTGGAAAATCAGTATAACTGTGGCTATTCTTTGGCTTTCGCTCAAATGCAGCTGTGCCATCACAAAGCCGCTCTGGAGTAAATCATTCCCCGCGTGCAGGAAAATAGAATTCAATTAACGCGTTTAAATTAAGCTGCCACTTCCGGTTTTGATGAGGTTTTAATCTGAGTCAGCATTGAGCAGACATAAGAGAAAATTGGACTCAAGCTCCATCAACTGCTGTTGACAACAAGGGCGCCATATTGTCACCGGCTTTGCCGCTTGGCCATTTACTTAAAGCCAAACTTATAGCTGGCAACAACACTTTTTATTTTTCATTATTTATGTCAAGGATTTACATCGATGCTAAAAATGGTTAAAAAAGGAAATTTAATAGTTGACTGTTATTGACGTGCATTTATACAAACAAACTGTTGATATAAACAGTACCCTATAAAAAACGGGTACAAGGAAAGCTCTTTTAAAAGTGAAGTGAATTTTAAAATAGAAAACACACACACGTATTTGAATAATCCAGGCTTGTACTTATTATCGAACACGGATTAAAGATTAAGCTAAAAGAAACGACATATAAAAATACTTGAATATAACAAGATCTAATCTAAACGGTTTTAATTTAGGGTATCTGCTAGCCGATCATAATAAGTATCTGTTGCTGAAGCTTCTCATTGTTAACAGAAAATGATTTAAAGAACTGACATCAAATACTCATAAATATTATATATGCATCTTGCATTTAGAATCTATCAATACCTGGTCCTTAGGAGTTGGCGGAGCATCGCCTCCACATTGAACTTAGTTTATCATGGTTATTATTAATGAAAATGCATTGCAGTCATGAATGGGGCACTCGAAACAACAAAGAGTCATTCAAGCGTTCACAAATGAATATATTCACTTGAGTCAAGTCAAACTGCAGTAAAGCAGCAGCAGTTCATAAAAAGAGCTAGAGATAGAGAGAAAGAAAATAATGGAGAAAGAGAGAGAGTCAGAGTCGATTACACTGAAGAGGAGAGCATTTTAGCATTTGCTTTTATGCACTTTGTCAGCTTGAGACCATTGAATGTCTTTGGGCCGAAGAGTTGCATTCGTTCTGGGCTCTGGGCGTTTGTTTGACGGGCTCTATGATAAGAAACTTTGCCAAAGCAACTTGAATCTAATTTAATTAGTACAAGAAAAACTGAAGGACACAAGTGCAAAGCGTAAAACTGATAAGTGCTCGAAAGCTGATTAAGTTGGTTAGAACGCGTTTGCTCAAAGTAAAACGGAAAGCGGATTTGTAAGAATTTTTTGAATTCGGCTCTGTTTCCGGAGTATTTGTATGACCAAAAGGCAGTGGCTTAAGTTGAGCAACTAAAAGATGGGTTAAAATGATCGAAAGTATTTAAATAATAGACTTTTATACTGATTTTTTGGAGCATGCCTACAAATTTCAGCTTTCTAGCTCTTACCGTTTGTGCGTTTTGGACATTTCAGTTGATTAGTCATTGAGTAAAATTTGTTTATGTATGTAGATTATTTAATATATTCAGATCTTTTCTTATCTTAATTATTTTTTCGTTTTTTTTGGGGATTTTACAATATTTTACCCCCTGTGGCCGCCACTGGTCGGCGGAGCTAGAGAGGGACAGGAAAAGCACTTCGATTGTGCCTTGACAGGTGGGTCGGTCCATAACTCATTGACAACTGACGGGGCAGTTGCAGCCATGGCCGTGTTTTGTCCGCCAATAGGAGGCAAGTCTCCGCCACGCTGAACAATGTCTTGTTGGCCCAAACTGTCAGTCTCTTGGCCATTGTGGTTGCTACCACAATTCGTGTCTGACTGCAGTTTGGCGTTCCTTTCATCTGCCTTCGCCTGCAGCTGTTGTAAGTCATTTGTGCATTTTAGCATTGATGTCCTCGTTAATCTTGGCTCAAGTCCCTTTTCATTCGATTGCCCTTCCAATGGCATCACGTTAAAGCTGCCGATTGCCTCCGCATGCAACAACTTGGCCGAATTGCATTGAAAGAGATTTTCCAATGAGCCAGCTCTGGGCTGTAACAATTTGGTAAGAATTTTATTTGTTGGCAGCAACGATTTGCGTTGCTTCAAAGGCTCTCGGCAGTTACAGTGTTCATTGGAATTAGCTTTAGTTAAGGCCATTTTTCCGAAAATCTTTTGACGCATTTTCCCTTCCCGTCGGCAATTTTCAAAGGCGGCAGCAATTATCGAATATATCTCCTCGGCGACTCCCGATCGAATGGGCGTAAAGAAGCCCCGACACATTGGACATTTCTCGGAGCGAATGCGACAGTCGAGACAAAGCAAATGTCCATTCTGGCACTGCATAACCGGAGGAGTTATGGTCGCATTGCACACGGGACATTCGATAAGCTTCAGAATGCTCTCCACAATGATTACAAGGCGCTTCAGGGTGGTGGGCATAGGAACACAGCAGATGCTCTGAAAAATTGATGAATTTAGCATACTCTATATCCTGGTCATGAAGTTTCTCTTACGCTTTCATCACAGTCGGTTTTGCAGTTGCTATTCCAGCATAAGAATGTAACGCCATCTTTTTGGCTTTTAACTATTTGGGCCACATCGGAGATGCGTTTGCCAAGTATATCTACGCCATTTACCTGTAAAATAAATAAACACATGTTTTTAGTTGGCATACATTTGAATTTGCTAATAAAAGTAAGCTTAAACAATTAAATTAAATGAAAGCAAATTGTTTCTATGCTAGCTTGCTCTAACATTGCTGTTCTGCTGCGTCAAGCAGTTCAACTGCTTGCAAGCTGTTAAGACGTTTGGTTGCCTCTGTTAAACTACAGCGCGCTGCTAACTTAACATGGCGCGCTGTTTAAATTTAGTTTAAACAATTGTTTTTATTTGCTATACGATCGTAATCAAAAACACAAATGTAATTATAAAATTGATTAAATGATCACTGAATTTAATATATATTGAATTAAACATATATAAAATATCTGCAGTTAAAATTCACGATTCTTGATGATTGTGCAATTTGTTAACATTATAAAAAGCAAACGACAACTTTTTCAAAATTGTTGGAGATAATATCTTATTGACAGCGTTTCCATTCAGCTAGCCGTTGATTAATTAAAGTACCTTGTTTACTATTTTGTCTCAGTCATTTGTTAACTTTAGCCAACGAGTTGGAAATTACACTGAGAGCTAAGTAAAGGAAGTTAAATATATTAATTTTAATAAACAAATCAAAGTAAATGTATTAAATTGTTATATCTGTTCTACTATTTAAATTTTAACTTTTTTCATCTTTAAGTTTTGGAAAGTATGTCAAGCCCTGATTTTTCTCCCAGTGTAAGCAATTAGTGGCACCACATGATGGAGTAATCACCCCCGACTGTGGTTGACAAACAGCAACAGCAGTCAGAATAGAACGATAAGATCGTAAACCACATGGCAAAGTGAGTCTACGAGTATACTCCATTTTTAGAGTCGCACAAACTGACCTTTAAAATGCAATCGCCGGTCTTGAGGCCACACAACGAGGCAGGTGTGCCCGCTGCCACTTCGGAAACCTAAATGGAATAGCACACGCAATTAGACAAAGAGACAATCCCCATAAAGAGATCGTACTCCTACCCATGGATATGGATCCCACTTGCTGCGCGTTAGACGAAATCCAAACTCTTCGATTTGTGGAGCAGCGCGTGGTATTTTTAAGAGACGCACCGAAGACTTTTGATCTTGAAGATCATCATCATCATCACGATCTGCACCCACGTTGCTCCCTTGCATTAGACACGTGTGGCCCGAATTTCAGGTATTTCGTTTTCTATGATAAACTCGCGATGCGGAGAATCTAAAGACGTGTTCACCGCACGCACCCAGCAAACAAACTGCCTCAGTATTTTAGCTCAAAGCGATTTGCTCTATCCACAGTCGCTCAGATAAGTTTAACTGACTGACTGACTGACGCTCACAGCATCAGCAGCAGTTGCTCATTTTGTTTTTGTTTTGTTTTTTTTTTAACAATGTTGTCGTTGTTGCTATTGTTGTTTTTTTCTGCTTTTTTGGAGATTTTTTTTTTAAGTTACTGCCACCGTAAATTCGTATCCGAATGTCTAAGAGCGGATTTTTACAATGACTGAGGTCAACATTAAAAGATACACAGACAGAAAGAGAGGCATTCCGAGATAGAGAGAGAGAGAGAGAGTCGCAGAGAGCTTACGTGTATGTAAATTAGTCAATCCATTAGTTTGGAAAATATTTGAGTTTGACTTTCTGACGAGTGTTCGTATCGGTTGTATTTGCACAGTTGAACACATTTTTTGGATACTCGTATTGTTGAGCAAATCATGCAAACACGATTGTTTGCCATTTCAATATATGTAGATACCCTGTATGAGTATTAAGAGTGTCATTCCTATAGTCAAAGTCGAATATTAAATTAATTTACTTTAAATAATTAAATTTTAGAGATTTTTCATCTCGCTAGAGGAAAAGATCTTATCTTATCTTTGCATATATGTTTGTGTACGATAAATATTTGTAAACTTGTTTAATTTATCTTAATCAAATTTTGTTTCTTCTTACTAATTAATTTTTTTCTTTTTTTTTTCGTGGTCATATCGATAGGGCGAAAAAGACTCAAAAGAAAAATATAGCAACTTTCTACTGTAAGTATTGAGTTGATGGAGCGTCCTTATCAAATTAATATTTAAATAAAATAATTATTAATAATACATTTTTAATTTTTTTATGCCAATCAGCTGGAAACTTATCAAAACACTTCTGAACTATTACGTCTAACAATTCATATATTATTTTTGGGATTCAACGCCTATAACGCTTTAACCCATGGGCAACAAAATTAAATAGCGTTAAAAATGCGTTTCGATGCGGCTATTAAATATATTATTTTTGCATAAGCTAAAAATAATATTATTCTCACAGCGACGCCAAAGGTGACGACTTACAACAAATAAAGAGCATAACTAAATAAATAAATAGATCAAATGCGTGTGTGTTTGCCATCGTATTAACAAGAATAACACAATAACAAATGATGGCATATACGTATAAACCAAACTATGTTTGTGAATAGTTGTATATGTGCGTATGACTGATAAACCTTTTTAGACCCTGTACCTAAAAAGTACTCATGCAATAATAAGTTCCAAAATTGTTTTTTTTAATATCATTTGAGTTGGATTTTGTACACAATAAATATTGAAGTGAACTGAAGTGAATTTTGTATTACTTGGTTCCTTTGCTTCCAATTGGCCACCATTTGGCTTGAACTTTGATTCAGGATTTTAATTTGCCTTTAATTGGATTTTGTTTAGTTTATTAGCCCAATTGTGAGCTGAAATTGGTCGACGGCGATTGCTGTTGCTTATTGCCCCTCAGCATCAAGTAGCCACAGAAGCCAAGTTGAATGTCAAAACGAACAACTACTTATGAAGCCCATAACATTAAATTTCATGTTTTCAATTAGTCTATTCAGTCGATGGGAGTTGAACTGCGTTGAGTCGAGTTCATGGCTTGACCGCGACAACAATTGATTTTTATTAATCTCATAAAATATGTGTAGCCAAATACTGGCCAAAAGGCAAATAACCAATTTCAAGTACAGCCACGGCAATTTCCAATTTCGAAAGTTATTAAATTACTTAATATATTTTATTGATATTGTTTCTTTGCACAAATTAGATCAATAATAATTATTTTTGTAATTTTATATTAATATTTTAAAATTGTTAAATACAAATTTTATTACAGCTGGTTTCTAAAATATCGCATATGGAAATATAAAAATTAAATTACTTATAATGTTCAAAAAAACAAAGTTCAGCTAAATCATGATGCCTACTTAAATCCCATAAAACAAATCTATAATTAAAAGATTAATTTAAAAAATATTATATTGACATTGGGTCTAAGTGTAACATTTGTAGTATGTGTAGTGGTTCAATAATATTTAAGCAAAAATATATCTGTGATCAAGCAAACTTTAGATTGTTTGCCATTAAATCCGCAATGTTCAAACTACCGTGAATAGTCTAATATTGAAAGCTTCAATTAGCTATGTTCGCTCAAGCTGCCAACAGATGGCGCTTTGCCGTCGCGCTAAGCGCAGCTCAGCTTGTCAGCTGTTGGCTGGGGCAGCCGCAGTTTGCTTTCAGCTCTTTGAGTCTGCGCAGGCGCCGCTCGCAAGTTCCGTTAACGCGTCGTGGAAGTGGAAGTGGCAGTGGCGGCACCGGCGACCGCAGATTTATTTTAGCGTGTGCCGCGAACTAATTGATCTAAATAAATAAGCAGAAATCTGTAAGTTTTAGAAACTTGTGAACACTTACTTGTTGACCGAAGTGTAACGATTGCAACACTTTGTGGTACGAGTATCGACAGCCTTGAGGGCTCTGCAACACACTTAAAAGTTTTGTGTAATACTTATGGGTTTTTAATGGCCTAAACGACCTTGCACCTAAGGTTAGCCCTAATACTTTGGAGTTAGCTTAACTAATGAAGCTTGGATTAGAATGCGTTAACAATGAGAAGCAAAAGCTTTGTTGTCCAATTAACTCTTTAATTGAAAAAGCTCTGTTTAAACAAGGAAGTAAAACTTTTGAGTCACACTTGATTGCTATATATAAAAAGAAGTTATTAAATTAAAAATGAATTTGAATTAAACGGATGTATGCCAGTAGAAGCGTTGCTATAAAGGGAAGTTATATTTAATACGTGCAAAAAAGCAGTCCACTTAAGACTACAGCTGTGTACATATTTATAAGTACCCATAGCACTATTTATCAATTGATCATTACTATGAAAAACGAATTTAGATCATGTATCTGAGACTGCAAAAGACAGTACAAAATACACAGTCTGTGAATGTTTTACTAAGGTACATTTTTTACCGATCGCTCCTATGAAAACCATATAATATAGTGGATCGATTCGGTTGGTGTTAATAAATGAAAAGATAATATATAATTAAAATAGCTTTAATACGGGGAGACTTATTGCCATGAAAACCCATGAAAACAAATGTCTGTAAAGACTCCGTTCTCAGATCTAATCAACAATATTTATACCTATTATAATGCTTGACATATTGCGTGATCAAATTATAGTACTCTCTGAAAGAGTATACAAATTATTGCACCAATGATTGAGTAAACTAAATAAGTAAAGTAATTTTCGCATGCTTGACTCATTTCGTTACGCAGATATAGCCATTAAAGAGAACGATCCGAGCTGTATCTAATCAAGTGAAGCGCATTGTACGCATAGCAGTACAAGATTGTATGTAATTGCTGTCGGCGCCAACAGCGACGCTGGCAGCGACGCGGGCAGCGAACGATGGCGCATGCGCAACAACTTTTGGACGTTTGGGGTTTCTGGGTCTCTGCCATACATTTCGTTTTCTGCGTTGTTGTTGTTGTAGTTGGTGTTGTCGGTTGTTGTTGTCGGTTGTTGTCGGTTGTTGTTGTTATTGCATTTGTGTAATTGTGACGCAATTCTCGTGTGAAGTTGTTTTTGTTTCGCCTTGTTGGCGATTGGCTGAAAACGAAAGCGGTAAAAAACCCGCGTTCATTTAACAGATATATACATAAGTATTTATTTATATAAATACGAATGTGTGTGTTATTGGTTGTTGTTTATATTGCTATGTGTTGCATTGCATTTGAAAAGCGACTGCAACAGTTTGTCGGTGATTAAGTATCTCGTGCTTTAGTTATTATCCACGCGCGACTATGATTAGTTCGCGTTGCTTCCTCCAACTAAGACTACGACTAAGTCTAAGTTAATCGCGATTGAGAAGCTTACAAAATACTTATATACATACATACAAACAGTGAGTAGTTCGCAAAACGGTAAACTGTTGCAATGTAACTGATTATTGGAGCATTAAGTTGAAAGGCATTAGCCAAGTCGAAATAGCGTGCAAGTTCTTAGCCAAATTATGAAAAACACATTCGTGCCACATGCTCGTCGCACTTACAAAGTTGCAACTGTTATTTAATTATGTATTTGATTTGAACTTATTTTTATATTGTTTAAGCTGTTGACAGCAAAGTGGCTTTATAAACAATTTAAAATTGTCTGTGCATTGTGCGTATTTAAATTGGCTTTACAAATTTCTAAATTCAAAAGCGCGAGTTTAGATAATGCTAGTAATTAAAATGGCAATTAATGAAACAATTTTAATTCTACATATGTTTCAATATTCTATGCATATTCATTTACAATTAAAGCCAATAGCTTTGTTTCTGGTTTAATTAATGTTATTTCGTTATTCGTTTTTTGGCGTCTACTTCACGTTTGCGACGTCATATCGTACAATGATTTCATGGCCAATGCCAGTAAGAAGTGAAGTGGTCTCTCGTTTGGCTCGTTATTTATTAGACAAATACATATAAGCATACATATATACATATAATGGTTGTACCTTTATTTGTATAGTCGCTGTGAGACTTTAAAGAATTTGAATCATAATCAATTTCAGTTTTGAGAGTTGTCATGACAAGTTACAGCAACCAGAGAGATAAGTGCGAAGAGGGCAGCAGGGGCTGTTCAAACACGGATGAGAATGGCAACAACAACAAGAACAACAAATGAAAGTCTCGTTGTTGTAGTTGTTGTTGTCGTTGGCAACAATGAGACAGCATTAGCGGATGCTGCTCACTGCTCACAGCGGCCTTAGTGCGTATACTTGATATACTTGAACTTGCTTTACCCGCAAGCACTCGCACCACTCGCAAACACTCGCACCACTCATTCATGAAATTACACGCATTCACTCACTCGGGTTGTCGCTACTATTTCAATACTCATACTCTCAGTTCCGGATGTGGCTGTGGTTCAGTGTCTACCTGTGATCTTAATTGATTTAACGCGTCGCTCGGCCTTTTCTATATTGCGTGAGTGAATGCCAGAGCAAAAAGTTTCTCGCCACCACTTTTTGATTTATTTGCGCAAATTTTACGCTATTTTGCTGAAAATGGCGAATGGCGTTGGGTAGCGGCAAACGCGGCGTATGCTTAATTACCAAGCAGTTGGCAAAAGTTTCTCGGGCCTATGCTTTGGCAACCCTGGAACTTTCAACAACCTTCTAATTAATTGCGCTTCGACACAGGTGTGGAAAGGTAACCGAAAAAAAATAAAAAGAATTGCCCACAAAAAAAAAACAAATAAAGGTGGCAATATCTCAGAGTCCAGTGGCCTCTCAAACTCAAGAAGACGACGACATCGAGTATACGCCGCGTGGGCTGCGTACGTGAGGGGCATGCCAAGAAGAGCATTCGCCTCGCCTCGATGACACGCCCACTTAGCTAAACGAATAAAACAGTTCAACGCCCATTTTGAAAAGTAATACACATACGCATGTGTGTGTGTGTGTGTGATTGTTGATAATTAAATACATATGTGTGGAATTCCTCGTCCTTCTCTGTGTATGTGTGTGTGCGTGTGTGTGTCTCACACATATCTCAAGTGTTGAAAATGGGCCAAAATTTATGCCAGGCAACCTTCGAGAAGTGAGCTGTGATTGTGATTGTGGGTGTGTGGGTGTGTGTGTGTGTGTGCGTATCTGTGTTTTCTTCTGTCTGACATAAATTACAGCCTTGAAATGCCTGCCTGGAACGTGCGACCTTGAACAGAACAACCACAATAAGCTACTCTAAATATTACACGGATTTCTTTCAACTCGCACTATCTGCATTCAAGGCTGCCAGACACTAAAACTTTAATTTTCCGTTCATTTTTATTCAATAATAATACATAAACATAGTTAAATATAAATTAAAATTAAATCTCTGCCTTGCAGTAACGCCTTTAAGATGCTGCAGCAGTGCATTATCAAGTCCCCAAATGGCGCTTTGGGTCTGAATTTGAGTCGTGCACCTTGGGACCCGTATCCGTGGGTCAGCGGCGTGCAGGCGGAGTCAAATGCACAATTGGCAGGTGTGTGCATCGGCGACACCTTGCTGCAGCTGAACGGCATCGATGTCTTGGGCATGCGGATCAGCGAGCTGGCCAACAGCCTGCGGGAACATTGGCTAACAGGCGCTGAGCATGCAACCATGATGATGTGGCGACAACAGACGAGTCCTTTGGCCCCAACCGATGACCCCAACGAGGCGGCGCACGCTGTGGTAAGTCATCATCGCTATCACTATCAGTGTGGCCAACGAAACCACACACAATTAGTGCACAGACTTGGCTGCTTGGTCTCAACTGTTTCGGCCCTGTTTAAATGGGTCACGCGAGACAGAGAGAGAGAGAGAGAGCAATATATGCTTACTGTTCTGGTTCTCGTTATGCATTGTTGATTAGCTTAGTTTGTTTGACTATTTGCTGCTTTAGCGCAAATTCTTCTATAAGAAGATGTTTAGCGAGTACACAGAACAAATAAAATCATTCTAGAACTCATGTTAACAATTCACAACTATAGACTGTCAGATATTCAGATTCAATTTATATCTTGTGCACTTAGCTAATATGCCTTCTTCTTGCTCTATAAATCCTTGACTGCATTATCATCAATCATCAATTATTCGTCAAGAGATTTGGGATAATTTTTAAACCCAATCAGCCTAACAGCATAACGTGTAAGATTACACCTCAGGAATAACTGTCAATTAGCCTAATAAACACACACCTGTCTCAAATATAGGCATAGTGCATGCCAATGTGTAATTCATGTCCGTCTTGAATATTTCACAACAATATTGGTGCTAATTAAATCTAAAAGGCATTTCCGGCCATCTACACAGAGTGTCCTTTTGAGACAGTTGAGTAACTTTGCTGCTAGGACAAATTTCCAGCTTCTTCTTCTTCTGTCTTCTCTCTCTCTTCTCTCTCTCTCTCTCTCTCTCTGAGGTGTGCATCTGTCGGTCAAATTGCTGAGTATTTTATTAAATTTGACACATTACGAGTATATGCTGAACTGCATTACAAATTCAATTGACCCAAATATTGCATGTATGCAAAAGCCCAAATTATACACACACACATGCACACACACACACGCAGATGTATACACTTACCTGGTGCACTGCCTGTACATCATTTCCATTTAAATTCCCAATCAATAATGCTAAAGGCCAAGCTTAAGTTTCTGTTAGAGATGGACGCGTGTCGTGGTACGAAACTTTTGGGAAATTTAACACGGCATATGTGTTTTATGAAATATGATTTACTATGATAATAAGCTACAACAATTTAAACTTATATCACGAGTTCATCTCGTGACATTTAAGCATATCACGATTCCATCTCTATGCTTTGAGTAATCTTTTGTTTCTGAAGGTATACAAGGAATTGGACATACACGTACATTTTTAACCAGTTATAGGTCTAGTTTTAGGTCTTCTATAACAGGTTCAATCTATTTATTGCTATTTATTCTATTAGATAAATTGTTAGAAAAGCAAATGCTATGAAAAGCAGAACAATTATGGAAATAACATTCGTGTATTATATATGGCTTGTTAGTTAAGACAACTTAAGTACTTGCTTAATTGAACTTTAGCAATTATTGTATCACCAGGCAGCTTAAATGTTTTAAAAGTTATTTAATGCATTTATTTCAGCACTTATTGTATATTAAAAACAGGTTAATTGTTTAGTTGGTGACATAACCCATTAGTTGTCAGTTTGATGTATAGGTTAGATATTTTGTAGGAAAATTAATAGTAAGTTATATTTACTTGTATGTCCCATTAGATACCATTGCTTTTAATAGGTTAAATATATTTTACATATTTTCTTCAAAAACTGTACAGTTCAATCGAAATAAAAAGACAATTGCCTTATATGTTATGGAAAATATTACTAATTCAGATGACTAATAGTCCTTAATTTTGCTAAAAATAAAATACTAAATTCCTCAATTTATTTCTCTTTGCAGCAGCATGGCATCAATCAACAGTCGCTGCAAAAGTTTGCAACCTGCCTGCAACATATTGCCCAATTACTGGAGTGTCCTGTTTGTTGTGATGTAAGCAAAACGAGTCTAAGTATATTTTGTGTTCTCTGCTATTCTTTTTTCTTCTTGTTGCTTGAGGCAAGAAACAAGCGGTAAGTGGATGCTGTTGCTGAGTTGCATATCGATGAGGCTTTTGGCCGTTTTGCCGTGCAACGCAAGTTGCCAGTTGCCAGTTGCCGTTTGTTGGTTGTTGGTTGTTGGTTGTCGGCATTAGTTTTACTTCGTCATTATCTAACTCAACTAAACTGAACTATGGTCTGGCGAAACTTAGTTGGCAGTTGCCGCTTGTTTGCCTTTGTCAGCCGGCATATGCCTGCCACCTGCCACTTGCCGCTTGCCGCTTGCCGCATGCCACTTGCCACTCCCTCTTAACCTGTCGCATGTTGCTCTTCCGGCTTTACGTTGATTTTGCTGCGCAAGTTTGTTGCTAATCACTTGACCGTGTATAAAGTTGAAACGTTGAGCTGCACCAGTGATTGCGTGCCCCACGCCCCATGCCCCATGCCCCACGCCCCATGCTCTAAATATGCTCTCAATGCTCCAACAATGCTCCAGGTATAATACATATGTCTATATGTCGTGGTTCTGTTTACACAGTTACTCACAGCTTGACGATGTCATGACTACAAATATGTAACTGCCGCTGTAAGTGTTAGTGTTGTTGTTGTTGTTGTTAGTTAATACCCGTTAGTTTTGTTGCGCCCATAGACACAAATAACACATAACACATGTTTGCATGCATGTACATAAGTTTATTCACATACCCTGCAACTGAAGTATAAAAATCAATTATAAAAGCGGAAAGTTGATTTTGTAGACAGCCTAAATTAATCGCTCTATATATATAGTTACTTTTTATGGCTTTTCCAATGTGGACTATGCCTAATACATTATCAATTGCTAACAATCTACATCAGCATTAACTTTTCGCTGTAGGTCCAAAATTCAATATCATTTATTAACAACAAAAGTCACTTTGTATGTTATTTATATATTACAGGGATTTTGTAGTTGAGCAGACCGACTGTATATTAAATACTTCGAAAGAGATATAATAGTGTACCTTAAAGGCACTTTTGCTACAGGGTATTTCCCAGTCGATCCGTTCCGCTTTAGCCTACTATCGTTTAATATAAAATATAAAGTATAACTTTTTATAATAAAAGGATGCATATCTCTTGTTTGAGCTATAAGCGGCACCACAGGGTATGCTCTAGTCCATCAGTTCTGCTCTAGCTTACTATCAATTCATTTGAGTGTATTTTATTTTATAAAAAACCTCTTTACGAGGTAAAAGTCTAGTGACGAAAACATTTGCATTCCCCAAAAATATCTGATATTCAATTTCGTGACGAATAATATTAAGGCCCGGTTTTTCAATGTCTTTATAGGGTGTTTGATAACTATTGAAATGGGAATTTGACGTAAAACGTATGGAAATTAATGTCAAATTTGAATTTATCAAGGGTGCCACAGAAATCGCTTTCGCTTGAATTTCCCTAGAATTTGTATGAAATTTAAGTGAAATTCAAGCGAAACCGATTTCTGTGGCACCCCCGTATATGTTAAATATAATCTATATGTACATTGAAAAAACGGCCCTAAGTTTTACAAATAAATTTTGGCAAATTTGCATTTGTGAAGAAAGATCTAATAATTTACAACGTAGAATTGGTTACGAGGTATTTTCATTCACTCTCCACTTTCGTAAACATGTGTACCTTGTGCTTCGTGACTGGGTATTTTTTAGTCGCTCACATTTAATTTGACATGTTAACATTTGATTTGAGTGTGATATACATATGTATGTCTGTTTGTGTAGAGAATTCATACATATTTCGTATGATTGATAAATGTTTGCCATCGCATGTGATTTGATTAGCTTTGTTCTACTGCCTGACGGCACTTTTGCGAAACATATGAGGCATGCGGAGATGATTGATTAGGGGATTTAAAAGTCAAATATTGTCGATTAGACGTGGCAGGCAATGCCATATAAATGGGCACAGGTCAATTACAAGCAATTGCATACCCTATATGTGGATCTATACCTATATATCTATGTAGAAGTGCACTAAGCTCGTTGTTCTATTTAAATTTTAAATTACAAGCAGTCTTGCCACTGGACGTTGCAAGTAGCAAGCCACAAGCTGCAAGCTGCAAGTGGCAAGTGGCTAATGGTAAGTGCTGAGGTGTAAATTTATTTATGGCTACCATGTCAGCAAAAACATAACTTTAATTAATTAGACAAGATAAAAATGAGGGCAGCTAGAAGACTGAAACATCCCAAGGACAGACTTACAATTTAAATTCTAAATTCTTATCTGCAAATGAAATTTTACATGCAAAACCCAGTTGTTTGTCTGGTGTGCGGTGTGTGTGTGTGTGAGTGTGTGTGTCTCTGGATCTGTTGGCCATTAATTAAGCATGCAGGCTAAGACTAAACCAGGCAACCAGAGCAGCTAGTTAGATGCACATATAGTTGCATTGTCGCACAGATATACATATGTATGTATGTATGTACAATATACATATGCCCCATTTGGACCATTGGCATCTTCCAGTTTCAGTCTCTACTATACTAAATGCATAATTTGTTTATTAACCTTAAATCAGTTTATGCAGCACACTGTGAACAGGAGGAGGTGGAGGATAAGTTCCAGATACGAGTAGTTCACCTTACGGCTTAAAATTCGGTTAGAACTTCCATTTCATATTTGACAATTATTATTACTGCAGCACGCATAAAGCATTACGAGCATTAAGAGTACATACTGTACAGTGAACACGTACATGCCTCCATGTATGTGTGCGTTTATTTGTTATGCAAACAGACAAGTCCATTAAGTTATTAAGGGATTTTGTTTTGCTTGATTTTCAATAGTTTTGCCAAACTATTCCCTCTTATATTTGCACACATACAAACTCACTTACTCATACATACGTATAAGTATATATGAGTACATAAATTTGCATTGAGATTGCCGTCTGGCGTGCTCCTTTGAGATTTGCTGTTGACATTAAACAACACCCGAATCGAGATTTTATTCAATTAAATATGCATAAATTTGCATTTTCATAAACCAACAAAATTATCAACACAAATTGTTTAATAAAATTCACAAAAAATTAAAGCTGAAGTATTCTTAAGAATAATGCATCTCAACTATTGATTATAAATATTATATAATAACAACTGAAGTCACTTAATTGCATTTTATTATTTACGAATTTCAAATTTTCGATTTAAGTACTCTTTTGAGTATTTATTATATAATAGTAGCTAAAATTAATCAGTGCTTGACAATTGATTGCTTTTACTAAATCCGTTTAGTTGACATTTATCAAACTTGAGCAATGATAAAAACATAAGACCAAAAAATTGATTTATCGATGAGTTTCAATTTCTTTTGTACAATTTAAGATTGTTGCATTTGTTGTCACGTATTATATTCAGGCCGGAAAAAGGGATTGCAATCAAATCGCTTTACATTTGTAATACTTCAATTTCATTTTTGTAAAATAATGGCAAAATACAATCCAAGCTTCTGTCCAAAATTGTATCTTTATTGCTGCATATTTGCAACAGCTCTGGCGCACATCGAAATAGATTCAGATACACATATATGTTTGCACATACACACATACATACATATGCATGCACATTCAGACAAAAAGCATCAATTGAATTTCTATACATATTTTC